>AYEL01089108.1:0-61545 GCA_000484575.1 Olivierus martensii | reverse complement strand
AGAAAAGCAATCGATATTGGACAGATTCTTTATCGGAAAATAAATATAATAGATGAAAATGCAAGACTATGTATGTATATATTATTGTTATTACATATAAATAAACATAAATAAAAAATTACATAATTTCTTACTATGTTTTTTTGGGTCTCCAGAACAAATTAATCAAATTTCCATTAAAACCTATAATAAATCGATGATCGGTTAACGAACATTTTCTTGGAACGGATTATGTTCGTTAACCGATCACCCACTGTATACAGAGAGAAAAAACTATTGAAAACGAAGGCCCTTTTACTTTACATTCTGATAACAGAAAAAGAATTTAAAAATATAATATGCAAGTTTCTTGATATACACATTGTAAATTTAGTACATGGTTGTAGTTAATGCCAAAATTCTACAAAGAATAAAATGTACTTATAAAATGTTTGGTTCTGGGTAGAATATCATCTTCAATAATAAATAACAATATGTAGCAAGCTATTCATAGCTACTGCCATCATGTGGTGAATGCTACAAAAAAGTGTAATAGTAATAGCAATAACGAATGTTTAGCTTTTGATGCTATGTATGAACTATCACTATCAAAAAATTAAATTACTTAAATAAGTTAACAGAATCCTTTAAATCAGAAAAATAAAAAATATTTGAATTCCAAACAGCTCTATTATAAAACCAGTTTTTCAGAATATTTAACTTTACAGAAGGTCATTTATCATGTGTAGTATAATACAAAGTATTATATTATGCAAATTTTATTCTTTATCCCTTTTGAGTAGCCTTATATCCTCTTGCCTTCCAATGCCCCTATGAGTTTCCTAGAGATCCCAAGAGGACAGTAGTGCCCATTTTGGAAATTGGTAATCTAGATCTTCAAACACTATAAGCATTATAAAATTGGAAGCAGTAATAGGAAAAATTGAATTATTATTAATTCACCATGTATTAATTTGAAAAATTCCTTATATTAAAATATTGAACTTTTCTCATTATACAAATATAGCAAAGACTAAGCCAAAAATTTAGATCATCAAATTTCTAAAAAAATTTTAAAATTTCTACAAAACTAACCATCACTATCTGAATCTTCTCCAAATGGGTTGAAATCACTTTCAACATCTGATTCAGATGGGCTAGGACTGAAATCACTACCTTCTTCTTCTTCAACTGATTCAGATGCTGAAGGTTCAAATTCACTTTCACTCACACTGTTTTCTCTTTCTTCCTCAGAACTACTTTCATCTGAAAGTTTACACTCTCTGTATCTTTTAACACCTTGTCGAGCCCTTCTCACTAATAAACAAACAAAAGTATTTTCAATAAAAATTTCAAATAATGCTTTATTTATAATAAAAAATTTAATTTTATTATTAACTGAAGTAAATCTTACCTGGTTTTCCTTTTCCTCCACTTGAAGAAGAAGGTATTGGTGATGCAGAAGGACTATGTTCTGCTAATACATTTTCCAAACCTAACAAACGTAGCATTTTCTTTCTGTTTGGTGCAGGAAAATGTTTCTCTATAACACTCTGAAATACACCTCTAAGAAAAAAAAAAAGATTTTTTAATATAATGAAAAACTTGTAAATAGCAATTTTCTCATTACAGTCTTACTTTGCAGTAGAAACAAAATCTGTTAATTCTCCTCCAGCTTCTTCCAACTGTTCTAAAGTCCTAGCTTCCCCTGTTGACTGTAAACCTATCACTACACACTAAAAAATTTAATTATAAAAATGTTTAATATATATAAAAAATAATCATCTTTAAACAATTCTTTTATATAATTAAATATTTTATTTACTTTTCCATCTTTAACAGCTTCTCTTGCAATTGAAACAACATGTCTGACTTTAGAAGCAATACATAGATATTTAAAAAATCTCTGATGTGCAGCCCAGAATTGACACCACATTGTTTTTTTAGTTCTTGAATCCCCATCCATTAATTCTGCAGCCTCCTGAAATTTTGCTCTTGCTTCAACCCACTATAAATTTATAAAAAATTTAATAATTTCTTAAAAAGTAAAATTCTAATAAACAGAAATTCATTGGCTAAAATTTAAAATAAATACTAACCAATTTTACTGAATCATCATACATTCGAATAAATTCTTTACTTAAAGGGATTTCTTCTATTCGAAAAGTTACTCCTTGAAAACTAAGTTGTCTTGCCATGTATAATCCTCTCAACTACATAAAGATAAAGATTATTTTAAATAAATTTATATCAAAACTTTTTTTAAATAATATAAAATTATATTCATATATTTGTAATTTAAATCATTCATGAGAAATAAGGAATGTAATTATGTCAGCTGAATTAATCAAGTTTCTAAATCTATATATACAGTATAACCCAGATTTTATGTTATTGCATTTTACATTTTCCCATGATATATGTTTCAAAATATTTGGATCTAATTCATTTTCATATAAATTAATACAGAATCTTTTCAGAACTTATAAAATTGAAATTCTGGATTTTATAACATACTGACAATTTAACCATAAAGTATTTATTTTACTTTGCATGATGTTCACAATGAACTTTGCATACATGAATTTGAACACATGTAAAAATCTAATCTGACACCATGGTAACCTTCATAACAAGTTAATTTTGCCATTACTGTAAATTTTTTCTCCTGCTTTATGCTTAAAATATGGCTTTTATTTTCATTTACCAGATGGATTAACTGCTTTATATTTTCAGACTTGTAATTTCAAATAAAGCAATTTTGTTTTTGACTTTGTGCTGTTTTTGAACTAAATTGTTATTTCAAACTTTTAATTCTAGACTTTTCATCAAATGTTTTGTTGACTAAGTGTTATTGCACTGACATTTCTGAAATTATTTAAAAGAAAGAAGTCTATTGTTACAACTTTAAACAATATTAAAAAATTTTTTATACCATACAAATTCTGTTTCCCTTAATTCAAGTTTTTTCTCATTTTACAGCATTTCCATTCTTCCTGGAAAATTGAAATCTGGGTAACACTGTACATGTTCATATACAGGATGATTCACATAGAATCAAATCCAAAAATTTCGTAATAATCCAAATTTAATGTCATGGATTCATCTAAAAGTATGTTTGAATTGATACACAGAACTTGCTATATCTAGTCATATACACTACCGAATACTTGGTGGCATCAATGGTATAACAAGAGCAAATGACAAGATGGCTTACTTTATATAAGAATATTTATTTACTTTACGTAGTTATTACTTTACTAGTTGATTTCTCTCCGACAGTAATTGTTACATAAATGAAATTTGGTGTGCAACAAATACTGTCAAAGCCAACAATATATGATTTAGCATGGACTCTTGAAACTACAGGTTCTTTTCTTGATGAATGTGAAAAACATTATTCATCAATGCCAGAGTCAACAGCAACAGATGTGCCTGAGAGACTGAAGCAATTGCCTTGAAAATCCTATGGCAAATGTCACAAGAAACAGGATACTCTTACTTATCAGAGAAACAAAGAAAGCAGAATTATGAGCATACAGAATGACTTCAGTACATCAGCTATCAAAAATAGTTAAGAAGAAAAGTACTGTTTGTGGTTTCAGGAACTGTTGTGTAATTCATCAGGAATCTTCAAATTGCATGGTTTACAGGTGAAGCTTGATTCTATTTATTTGGTTATGTCAACTTTCAAAAATCCCACGATTTCATCTGTAAAAATCTCCATGAATTGCAGGAATCATTTATATTCAGAGAAAATGGGAGTTTGATATGCCGTATCTGAATGGAGGATTATTGGTCTGATATTCTTTAGAGAAACTCTGGAAACAGTTCAGTTGCATATTTGTAAATTTTTACAGAATTTATTGAAAAACTGAATGATGTGAAACTGATAGAAGACTACTTCCAGCAAGACAAAATAATCCTAAGCATTCATCTAAATTTATTCAAGAATGGCTGGAAAAACAAATCAACATTCTGAAATGGCTCAGTCAAAGTCTGGACCTTTATTCAATTGAGAATCTTTGGCATCATCTGAAAATAGATGTACACAACAGTGAATTGGTTAAAAATTAACAAAAATTTGAGTGAATTGGAACAATTCTGCATTGAAGAATGGGCCAAAATGCATATTGATAAATATGAAAAACTTATTAGGGATTATTCCCATCATCTTAAAGCAGTCATTACTGCAAAAGGTTCAACAACAAGCTATTTAAGTGTGTGAATACTTTTAATTTGGATATTATTTTTTTGTTTTGATGATATTTTCTGCATATTAAAATGGATTATTTTGAAATAATGCTTTATTTATTTTCCGTTCTGAGGAGAAAACTTTGGTATAAGAAAAATTAAGTCATTTGTTTTAAATTTTATTCAAAAAACTACAAATGTTTTGTAGGGTGTGTAAATTTTTGAGGGCAACTGTATATAGATTAGATAACAGGAGCATTTGAATCCTTTTATTTTGAAAAACAGTTCAGTTCTACTTACAGTATTTTTAGATATTTTCATCCTTTACATTTACACTTCATATATATAACAGTTTTAGTTTGTTATAAATATTCTGAAATTCTATTGTGATGAATTTTTTAGTTTGGATATTTAGTTCACCAAATATCTGAACTAAAAAGTTCCAGTTAACAAATATGAAAATGTTTTACATATTATTTCAATAAAAATTAAAATTAATCTTAGTGTGTTATTCTTTACTTTTACTTGCTAAAGTCTGCAGAATATTTGTGCACATTACTGCATATTTTATTTTGAGCTTATTCTAATGTAATAAATTCAATATTATTATTTAAAATCTTATATAATTAAATAACAAAACATTTTATTCATTTAAAATAAAATAAATGAAACCTTATTTTTTGTTTTACCTTCATATCCATGGCCACTAATTCCATAGCACCGACACCTCTTTTCTCTACAGCTGATATGAAGTCATTAAATTCACGAAATGTAGTGCCTTCACCCCAAAGTCCTAATCTTGTCATATAAGCCATATTTTTAGGTTCAGATGCACCTAATTTTAATTAAAAAAAAATTATTGCTATAAATGCTAGATAAATGTAAAAGTTTAAAGATAAATACTAACCTGTAGCACTAGCATAAACTACACGAGCCTTTGGAAGTTTATTTTGTAATTCTAATACTGTCAGCCCTGTTTTTGTTGGTTTACTAGATCCAACAGGACAAAGGTTTTTTGCTTTATGACATTCATCAAAAACAATCTTTACATAGTTAAGATTAATAAGATTACATAAATTATATATTAATAATTTATTATTTGTTAAATATTTAATCAAAGTAAATTATTTTATATTTTTGCACAAGTATTTTATTTTATGTTAAATTTTTATATTCATAATTTAGATTGTATGTGTTTATCATGTGTTTGTTCATGCCCATGTAGTTTTGTATTTTCCTCTATCAATGCCGTCTTGGATTTCTTATTTTCTTTAGACCTAGTATGATATATTATACCTATAGGCAAAAAGTAGAATTTTTGCATTATATCACCTGCATGCCATAGTTCATTTCTAATAGTAGCTTGGCATTCTTTCCCTCATTCTTCATGATTTCCTACACAATTCTCACTTTACCTTTCATTTTTCAAAAGTTAAATATTTAAGTATACCATCTACCTTTTTCAATAAAGCTGTTAAATTTTAAAGATGTGATATTTAATCACAAAAACTCAAAGAATATTCACAGGTTAACATAAGTTTTTTAGTGTATTAATATAATAATAACGATTTTGGTATTCATTTTGCCATCTTTAGTTAAACTAAATAGAACAATTTTAAATAATTCAAATTTCTAATGTTTTTAAATAGAAATTATAAATATAAGAGTATATGGACAACAAAATATAATTTTTTCGTGCCAAAAAATTAAAAAGTAAAAAAGTTACGGCAAAATATCGAATATCAAGTATCATATTTCATAACCCTTCGGACCCCTAGGGAATGTTTATTTTTTTTTAAGTGGACCGTTAAAGGTTAAAAAGCATATTTTATACTTATATTTTAATTATTAGATCAATATAAAAATTCCATCTGCCTATATTATAGATTAAAAAATATTTTAAATATTTTAATATAGATCCACCATACGAATAATAATAATAGTATTTCTGATTGATTAAAATTGATTATTGTAAAAATGTTTTAAATTTTTTTTTACATTAGTTATGTACCTACTTATTTTGCTTTTTGAAACTTCTTAATTATATTCAATGTTTTTATTTTATATCTCAAAATAAAAATTTCCTGCAAAATAATATTTAGAATAGATATATAAAACATAAATTAACATACAGATGGGCTGAACCCAGAGCCATCCTGAAAGACCAGAGACCACACAAAGAGAGACCAAGAATCAAATCTAGATCTTCTAAGGTGATATGTGAATGTTTTAAAATCTGGTCATCTGGCAGAGTTTTTTAAGACCTAGCATTAATTGTGCACTAAATGAATAATAGTGAAAATATATGTTTTTAAACTTTTATATGCATTAACAAACTAAAAAAAGGCTGTGATTTACTTTATAATAAGTAGTAGTCTGGAACTTAACTACAATACCCACAATAACAAATACACCTGTATAAAACTAGGCTATTACATTTTCCAACAATTTTTAGTCTAAACTGATTTTCTTAAAATTTAATTGATTTCTGATAGTTGAAGAATTCTATTAACCTGTTGAGTGTGCAGGAGTCGAAGTCAGAACTTACAAATTTTAGGGAGTCGGATTTTTCTTAAAAGGTGGATTCAGAGTCAGATTTTTTTTGAAAGATGGAGTTGGAGTCGGATTTTTTTTTTGAAAGGTGGAGTCGGAGTCGGATTTTTTTTTTTGAAAGGTGGATTCGGAGTCGAAGTCGGATTTTTTTTTAAAACGTGGAGTCAGAGTTGGAGTCGGAGTCGGATCATTTACTATCCGACTCAGCAACCCTGGTTACTACATTATATGAGCATTTGTTCTTAGAATTTCAAACCAACCTAAGATTTTTACAGTATCTATCAATCTTTTTTCATATCTATGTAGTTGGATAATTTCATGAATGGTGAATGCAAGAATTGATTACATTACTATTTTTGATAAACATAATTTATATTATTTCAATAAGAATAAGGAGGAGAACAATGAATTGCTTAATTTCTTGAAAAAATGATTCAAATAGTTCAATAAATTACTTAAATAAAAAGTTTATAGAAGGATAAATAAAATATCTACCAGTATTTATATTCTAATGACCTTAGAAAATAAGCTAATTCTTAAGCTTGTTTATAAGAAAATAGTTTTTTGGTCATTTTTCTATAAATCATTCATTCACTATTCTCTTTGTTTGGCAATAATTAAATCAAATTTTATTATTAAAGAAATAGAAACATGGGTATAACTTAATGACTTTTTAATTGTTTTTCATATGATAATATTTAAAACAACTGATTTTGTTGAGATACTTGAAATTTCTCATATATCACTTTCAATAATTGATATGCATTACCTTTACTTACAGAATTTTAACTATCAAAATAATGAATTAATAAATAGTTAAAATAACAAAATTGCCTTAAAATTGTCTTTTATCTTTATATCTATAGGGCTGTTATATATTCTTAACAATCATATAGTATAAATACAAGAAGAATTAAGCAATAAACAATAATATAAATATTTTGTATCATTATTTATTACATTATTTTTTAGTTATTCAATCATAATGAGTATTGCCAAGCCAAACTCATATGATATACATAAAGGTCAAACTCATATGATATACATAAAGGCAGATTTTATTGTTATGCAATATTAACAGTTTTAAGTACTTTTTCAAGCATATAAGAGATTCTGATATGCTTGCAAATTCATATAATTTTCAAGTATGGAAATATCATATGACTAATTTTTATCATGATTATGTTTTATTCTTTAAGGTAATTTTATGAATGAAAACAGAATATATATGGAGATAGAAGATCAAAATCTTCTTTCAAAATTTTTGCAAAATTCTTTAGAACATTACAACAATATGGAATTTATTTCTCCAATAAATATTATTTTATTTGAAGATGCTATCAAACATAGTAAGTATTGAAGGAAATTTTTTTCTTTGTTTGAATGATTTAATCCAGTTTTTTCCAAACTGTGGGGTTCACCCCACTAGGGGGGCACAAGTCTATTCCAAGGGGGCATGGAAGAATTAAAAAAATTATCATTTTTGAGACAAACAAATAAATTCAAATTGATGTCAAGAAAAAATTAATCGGCAAAAGTGTTATAAATACAGTACAAATATTCACGTACCCAGAAAATTTCTGCTCTCACTGTTTTAAAGACAAAATAACGATCTCATTTAGTGATTGAAAAACAATTGTGAGTAGTGATATCTTTCATGACACCCAATTTGAGAAAATTTGTGCTGAAAAACAAGCCTTACCCATTGCATTAAATATTATATTGCATTAAACATATGTTCTATTTTTCGTTTTTTTGTAAAATTTATTTAATTGTATTAAAAATGATCACACTATAATAAATATATATTTTTTTATATATAAGAATATTATATATACAGAACATGGTATATGTTTTGTAATATTAAACTGTAAGTAGAAAGTATTTATAAAATTAGACTGTTGAGGAGGGTGTACAAAATTTTTATGAAAAAAGGGTGTGCAGACACAGAAAGTTTGGAAACCACCAATTTAGTCTATATTCTATTTTTGATAATTAAATATTACTTCTTAACAAAATTCTTATTCAAATATACAATCTTTCTATGACAATTCTTCAAAAACTTGGAATGTAATTGTGGAAATGATTATTTCAGAAACATACCTAAATTGAAACCAATAACTGGGTTCTTCATTGAGATATCTGAAGTTTCATATATATCACTTTCAATTTCTGTAATAAATAATAACATAATTTAATTGTAATTTTCCTCTAATGTATATTGACACTTGATATATGAGCCACCAACTTGCCACATCAATTAACTCCACAAAACAGAAAATAGAGAAAAATGATAAAATAATATACATTGCTTTTGAAATTTCCTTTAAAATATAAATTCAAATAAACATTTTAGAATGTATTATTACAGGTGTAGCTTTCATCTGATAATCTCCCTCAATGGCGTTTCCACCTTGTCGTGGTGAGGTAGCTTGTATGTTCCAAGGATCCTGAGAGCTATGCCGGCAGTAGCTTTGCTACTGGTAGGGTCTCCCATGCCGGACAGGTCGAAGGTAAGGAGCCAAACTAAGAGTACACCCTACCCAAACTAAGGTGTAAGGTATCGTGCAAATGTGGTTCTTGAAACTGTAATGTGTTCTAGTTTATGCGGCGGGCCATATAAAATGCTTTCGCGGGCTGGCTTTTGCCCACCCCTGTTCTATAACATTCCGTTCAAATAATCAAAAACAAAACATTTACAACAAATAGTTTTCATGGTGATTTAGCTATCATGGCATTATTAGGATAATAGTCTTAACATTTTTAAACATATCCTCTTCACAAAATGTAGACATTATTGCCTATGGCTTCCTACTATGTCCACCGTGTAGTTCCACGATGGGGGAAGTTTATTGCAGTCCTATCGTTTAATAAACTCTCTCTCTCTTTTGCCTAGCTTTTATTTCCACGGTTTCTGTGGTCAGAGCCTGCTTAATACGTTTTAGTGGTCGAATAATTTCTGCTTCGTTCCATTTTATCTTTAAGTCACCACTATAAGCTTCATTCGCTAGCGCTGTCGTCAATCTCCCTTTGCTTAAATCAACTTTATGTTTATCAATCCTTTGTGCTAGTGTCCTAGTGGTGACACCTATGTACGATGTGGTTGACTTGTGTCATTCTTTTCAACTGGTATCTTGTATACCCCTTGTTTCTCCACATGTTTCCAGGGGTCTTTCTCGTTCCCAAGCAGATCAAATACTGTCGGTGCTCTTTGTTTTGCCACTTTTTTGTTCAAATTTTTAGCAGCTTTATCAACAAAATTAAAATTCTTCAAGTTATAGGGGGTTACCATATACCCTTCTTGTTGTGCTGGCTGAACATCACTCTGTATCCTGTTATTGTGTGTTCCGCTGAGTTTTTCTTGGACTTTCTTTCTTATGCTCTCCATAAATGCCCTTGTATATCTGTGTAGTTTCCCAGCTTGTCTGATGTAAAGATAAAATGGGATGAAGCGGAAATTATTCGACCACTAAAATGTATTAAGCAGGCCCTGATCACAGAAACCATGGAAATAAAAACTAGGCAAAAAAAGAGTCTTTACTTGATGATAGGACTGCAATAACCTCCCCCGTCATGGAAATATGCAGTGGACATAGTAGGAAGCCATAGGTAGTAATGTCTATATTTTGTGAAGAGGATATGTTATGGATAGGAAGGTGAAATCATAAAAATGTTAAGACTTATCCTAATAATGCCATGATAGCTAAATCACCATGACAACCATTTGTTGTAAATGTTTTGTTTTTGATTTGATTATTCGAACGGAATGTTATAGAACATAGAACGCAGTTTGATTTTGTAGATAACCTAAGGATGGTATAACATTTACCGAAAACATTAGCTACTATGCAGAGTAACAGAGACTCAACTGCTGATAGTGCTTGGATATAAAAGGTAAGTGTTAGGCTTTGGTATATGTTTTTTTTCTTTCTTTATGTTTTGTGTTATTAATATTCTTATAAATAACAGCCAATAATCCTGTCTTTATTAAATTTAAAATAATGCTAATTTAGTAATACTAGGGTTATTGGCTATAATCTGGTATTAATAGTGTAATTATTCCCTTGTTTATTGTTTGATTATAATCTTTGTCAAAAAATAAAATTTATTTACTCCCTTAATTTGTTATTATTTTTTCATAACTTAATATTTTCTTTATCACTGCCCTCTTTTACTAGACTATATATCCCTGCTATATATGAACTATCAATTTAGCTGAGAGAATATTGATTACTTTTGGGATAAATTGTGATGTGAGGTTTCTTTTGCCAACTGTATTGGAATATGATATGAATTTCACAATATATATATAAATAGGAAGGTGAAATCATAAGTTTGAAAGTGGAGAATCAACCTCACGCACTCAAGTTCTATGGTGTTATAAAATAACAAGCATAACTTAATTGCATTCCTAAAGTAAAAAAAATTAAATTCATGTAATCTACTTCGGGAATATAATCAGAATATTTAATAAGTTTCTGAATATTTTACAAATTAATGCAAAATTACATAATACAAAATGAAAAAAGACTAATATACATTTTTATAAAATGAGTCAATTTTCAATAAATATATTTGAAATATATCAGTTTATAAAGATTAAAAAAAATATATCTTACAATAAAGAAAGCAGTTTAATAAATTTTGTAGATCCAAAATTTATTTCCCAATGCAATATTTGTATAATATACAGGTAATATTGCTTTTTTTTGACAATTCACCCTTGATGACCTTTAAATCTATTTTTCTCCTTCATTGAAACATTAAACGATTAGGAAAATGTAAATTTGGAGTATTTTGTACATTTTATTCGAAATTATCAAAAATACGTATTTAAAAACAATTATGATAATAAAATGGTGTAATATTCTATATTGGGGTACTTAAACCTATTTATTAATTATTAGGATCTGGCCACCAAAGTGAAGTCAATATGCTGAATGTACGTTTGAGAAAGTATCTATCCAGTAATATGGCAAACAGCCTTTTTTTCATAACCTTTAGCAGGCAATCCAGTATAGATAGACATTGATATTCCCAACCCAACAATTAATGTGTGTGAATGAAGAGGAGAGGGGGCAGCATTTTCTAATATTGTCTTAGATGACAAAATATCTAGATCAGGGCTGTCCAAAAAGTGGCCTGCCAAGCCATTCCCTTTACAGAAGTAAAACAATAAAATATGGTGAAAATGCAAAGTTCGGTCTTCCATCTTCAACTTGTTATAAAATTTGTAAAAAGTAAAAAAATGGATCAATTTTTTTTAAATGAAGCTAAAACTATCAGCTGTTAAATGACATAACATTTACATAGATGCGAATAACTCTAGTACTTCCAAAAATGAATAATCGCATCTGTTACGAAAATGCGTCATGACTTTTCCGACAACCCAATATTATGTTGTATTAAGCATGTATTCTATTTTCCGTTTTTTTTATAAGATTTGTTTATAAATCTATATATTATTTTTATGTAAAAAACTTTATTTATATAAAATGTGGTATATTGCTTTTCAGTATTAAATTGTAAGTAGGAAGTAAAATATTGGTACGGCCTCTCACTTTCATAACAGTCTAATTTTATAAAATTAGACTGTTATGAAAATGAGGAGCCGTACCAATTTTTTAAGAAGAAAGGGGGCACAGACACACCACCCACTGCCAACAGAGAGTTGAATTTGAGTAGTAATGATTCTGTAATAAGAATCAGTTAGCAATTACTGTATTTGGCTTAGAATTACTATGTACAGTACATCTTGATAAATATTATTTACATAATCTTATTGTATGTACTATGGAGCTAAACTCCACCGTTGAAAATTCCAACAAATTTCAAATTTACTTGAATATCTCTACAACAGGGCTGTGAAAAGGCGGTCGGCGAGGCTTTCACGGTTTGTAATATATAATATTACTTTTTAATGTTTTTTCCCACTTTTATTTATTACTTTTTTAAGAGATTAATAAAAAGAATCCTAAAATTGAATTTTTTCCACTTTTATTTATTACTTTTTTAAGAGATTAATAAAAAGAATCCTAAAATTGAATTATATTAACTCAACTAATTAATTTTTCTTAATTATTAGTAATTATTTAATGATCAACAAGCTATCAATTACATCACATTTTTATAAGACTTTTCAATCATGTCAATTTAGTTTTAGCTATTTCAGTTAAAGTTTTGAATTGGTTCTTAATTATTAGTAATTATTTAATGATCAACAAGCTATCAATTACATCACATTTTTATGACTTTTCAATCATGTCAATTTAGTTTTAGCTATTTCAGTTTAAGTTTTGAATTGTGACTGTATTTTAGTTATTTTTTGGTTTCTAACACTCACCATTTCAGTGATTGTGTGACCGTTGTTGATGAGATTCTGATTTAATTTTATTTTACGTTTTAATTTAATTTAATTTTTATTTTACCACGAGTTCGTTGCATTTGTGAAATGAGTGAGAAAAAAACGTAAAATAAAAAATGAAAATCGAGTATATTAGTAGCGGTGGGAAAATGACTTTTTCATAACAAAACACATGGGTAAACTGCTGTGTTTAATGAACATTTTCCTAACTTTTGTGGTCGAAAAGTAATATCAACGTTTAGTGGTACTTATTTGTAGAAAGTGCATTTTCTAACATGAAGATAGTAGAGAATCGATTCAGAACCTGCCTTGGAGATTCTTCTTTTACATATTCTGCTGATAGCTACAACAGGAAGGGTTGTAAATATCTAGCCCTGGTAAATGCTGCTGCTCGCCCTCATTTATCACATTAAATAGGTACATACATACTATTTTTATATTTTTTAACTTTTTATTAACATGTTTATTAGTTGCAATCTGGTAAATATAATTTTGTAATAAGGTTTGTTAGTCTGGAAATAAAATTGGTTTCCAAAAAGCGTCATATTTATTTGTTCCGTTTGTTGAGACAATAGCATAGCAAGTACCAAAGCCCTTTCCCTTTTTTGTAACTGAGGCCCTCATATCTCTAGTAAACACTGCTGTCGCTCTCGGTTTTATTATAATTGGACAGTTCTGCTTACAACTATTTGACACTATAAGAAAATTTCTATCCGAACGTCCGAATGAGCATTCAAAAATGTTTTTGTAGTAATTTGGAATCAATAGCAGCTAGACCATGAAGATTTAATAAAAGTTGTATACAGAAACCATATAAATTTATGCAAATTTCTACATGAAATTATGTAGTTAATGATATACTGTATAAAAATGCATTTATGATTTTTAATGTTTTTTTTTTTTTCATATAAAAAAACTTGTATCAAAATCGGCCCATTAGAAATTGCTGTTGTATGCTATTGAATGTTTTTTGTTTTTTTTTTCATTTATGGTATTAACTATATATGACAATAACTGTATATGCATATTTTTAACTTCTATGGATACGATGAAAACACAATCTTCTTTTTAAAATTCTCTCTTAAATTTGGACAAGCCAATTTAACATCTAAAAAAAATAATAGTTATTTTTCGATCATATTATGAAGAGTGCTGTTTGTATTCTGCATGGTTCCACTAATCAATAAGAAAATACAGTTAATTTTAATAATTTATCTTTCGAACAAGCATAGTATACAATACTGTATAGCCTATTAACTAAAATGACTAATGTACAATATAAAATTATTATACTGTTTTAATAAATTATCATCTAAATATTTATTCAAGATATCTAAATTACGTAAATGAGTAATCGAAATTTTATTTATATTTTAGGAATTTTGGAGATATACTAATATCACTTGTTCAGGTTATCCATTAAATGCTTTAGATACAATTCTACCAAATGGTAAAACAAGTAAGTAATTATCATTATTATTATCAGATTAAGATCTTTTTAGAAGTGAAAATTAATTGTGAATGCTTTGATAGACTGGAATTCAGCATTGATGATTATTCTAGACGGTCAAACAAATGAACATTTGGATATGTTAGACGGTGGAGTAATTCAAAGATTACTTGAAGAAAAATGGAAAACATTTGCAAGAGTAAAAATATTCTTATATTTATGACATAATTGATTATTATTAATTATATAAAAGATTTAATTTTATTTTAGCAATACTTCCTTAAAAGACTTGCACTTGTATTTCTACATTTGGTCACTCTTGGCATTGCAGTTTATTTAAGACCTTTGACCGATCAGCCCTTATTTGGAGATACTGATGCGTGGTCAATTGTATGCATGACATTAAGTGAAAAATTTTATATTTAGTTATTAAATAACAACATATAAATATTCTCTTATTATTCAGTGTAGATATTGTTCTGAAATTATATCTTGTCTTGGCTGCATAAGTTTTGTAATATTTCAACAAGGAGAAGAAATACTAGCACAAGGAATTGTGGGCTTCCTTTTTAGCTTGGTATATTTTAGATTTGAAAGTTTTTTAAATTATCAATTAAATTACTTTTTAAATTTGAAATTATATTTTCAGACCAATCCTTCCAAAGCCATATTTCTTGTTTCCAATATATTAATTCTTATATGTATTCCTTGTCGTATATTTGGAGAACGATATATAGAAGATTTTCTCCTCTCCATTGCTTTACCTGGGACATGGTTCTTCCTTATTTTCTTTGCAGGGTAAATATAACTTTTGATATTTAACAAGTTTTTTTAATGGAAATCAAAAGTAAGTTTTAAGCATAAATTAAATTTAAAGCATAATTTTCGGTAAATTCATTAAGTATTATAAGCTCTATATAAATATTTTATTTAATTATGTAGAGCAATGCGATTAACAGGACCGTTTATTACAATGATATACAGTATGCTAGTCGGAGATATGTTTCGTTTTAGTATTATATACCTAATCTTCCTGCTTGGTTTTACACAAGGTGTGTAAAAAATATTTTATTTAAATTTTAAAATTTATTTTATATTTTACGATCGTTTAAATTTATTCATACTTTTAGCCTTCTTTTTCTTATTCAAATCATCCAAAAATGAAAGGTTTGAATCTTTTCCACAAACATGGATGTCACTATTTCATATGACTCTTGGTTTTTATGAAGTAAGCAACTCTTAAATGATAAAAATAATTTGTTTTCTCTTTACTATTAAGTATTAAGTTTAGTTTTTCTGTTTATTTAGTATGGTGACTTAGGACAAACTTATTATCATATGATGACAAGATTAGTTTTTGTGTCATTTATGGTTATAATGCCCATTCTCTTATTAAATATGTTAATTGCTATGATGGGCAATACTTATTGTAAAGTAATCATACAATCTGAAAGAGAATGGGTGAGACAGGTACCTCATTTTTGTAAACTTTATTTTATAAATAGTATAAATAAATTGAATTTTTAATGTGCTATTTTTTCTTTTTCAGTGGGCTAAGATAGTGGTAGCTTTAGAGCGTGCTATTGATCAAAAAAGAGCCAAAGCATTTTTGGAAAGTTATTCAATCAGTTTGGGTTCTGAAAATGACAGTACGGTAGAACAACGAGCTGTAATGGTAATTAAAAGCAAAGCTAAAACTAAAGCAAAGCAAAGAAAAGGTGCTCTTTTGAATTGGAAGGTAAAATCTCAAAGTTTTTTCATTTTCATAGCTATATTACCTGTCATTTCGATACATCAATATAATAAATTTTCTTAAACATCACATACCAAAGTGCTATATTACTATTTTAGTATCATATGAAGTATCTGAATCAGAATAATAAATGAACTGATCAGATAAAATTTACCGGGAAAATTCGAATGTTATTATAATAGTTAATACACTATAGTGATAGAATCTAAAAAAACATTTTATTGTTTTGAAATGCTATTAAAATGTTTTTTAAACTTTTTATTTTGTAGCGAATAGGAAAGAAAATTGTGCAAGAAATCAGACAGTGTGGAGGTACAGCTGAAGGTGTTCATCATAAATTTCATGCACAAGCTAATCTTTTAGCACCGAGATTACAATATGCAATTCGAAGTGATGAATCAGAAAATGAAATTTCTGCTAATCCCGCTGTAAAAGATGGATTAGGTGATGCTTTGCATCAATTAGTATTTGCTCACGATTTAGATATTAGTTTAAGTGCTGCAACTCCACCTCCAACTTCTCCATTAAAAGTGCAAAATAGCTTAAATCAAAAATCGGAAGAGATAATGCAAGAATCAAACAATTCTACTTTGGAAAATAATGACGGAATAGATAATCCAACATTTTTGAATGATTTAGAAGAAAATATTGCCAAAAGACATTCTGAAGATTTTTTTAGTGCTTCAACGACATTAGCAAATAATAATACTGAATGCGATTTAAAAATGCAAATTGCCAAAACTAAATTGCCAAAAGTTAAATTTAAAAAGCGCCATCAAAGAAAACAACTTCTTCATAGAACAAAAATTGGAATTATCGAAGAAGATGATGAAGAATCAAAAGGTCAGAATGAAAATAATACAGAACTTCAAGTATTTTCTCATATAAAACCAAAAAGAATATTACCTTCATCTATTAAAAGAAGTGTAAAAAATAAACAAATTAGACGAAAATGTAAAAAACAATTAGAATACGGTAGCAGTGATACAGACAATTTACAAAGTAATACGGTGCAAAGTAACGCATTTGAACATAGGAAACGATATCACAAACATAA
Source organism: Olivierus martensii (assembly GCA_000484575.1). Classification (NCBI taxonomy): domain Eukaryota; kingdom Metazoa; phylum Arthropoda; class Arachnida; order Scorpiones; family Buthidae; genus Olivierus; species Olivierus martensii. Next base: position 44,195 of record AYEL01089108.1, on the reverse strand, counting down.
ATGTCAGAGATTTAATAATTTTGAAACGAAATTAAAAAATGTTAAGGAAAATCATTCTCAATTAAAGGCTGAATTAGCACCATGGAGTACAGAAAACGTAGTAGCAATGACATCAATTGTTCATTGGGATGATGAGCTTCAAATGTTTTAACATTTTTATACGTATTATTTTCAAAATGATATCTTTTATAAAGTAAATATTAATTATTTGTTTTATACTTAGTAAAGTTTTTATTTACATTTGTTAATAATATAATTATTAACATAAAATCAAATATATATTGTATATAAATACATAACAGATGAAAATTGTAAAAACTTCCTTAAACCTAAACTGCCAAGGAGTATTATTTTACATTGCAATTCATGATTTGCTGAAGATGGCTTAATAAAGCTGAAAGATCTACAAGTTTACTAAAATATACTGAAATTATTTACTCGTAATAAGAAGTGTGATGAAATTATACAATATATATTTTTAAGGATTTTATAAATTTATTTTGTAAATTTTGTGAATGATATACAAGTTGTGAATAATAAATTCATGTTTAAAAATTAAGTATTTGTTCCACAATGTGTTTAGACATCTCCAATTATAAGCATTAAATGCAGCTATTTTATATGAGTAGGGGTTGTTAGACCACTTTGGAATAATTACTGGGGAAGATATTAGTTTCCAATATACCGTGGTACAATAATTATTGCCTTCAGTTAATATTTTTATATCTAAGAAATTCACATGCTGCATTACTTTAAGTGTTAAGCCATATTCTTCATTCATAAAATCCTTAACTATTTGTTCTGTTCCGACTGTTTTCAAATTGCAATTTTATTTCCAATTTTAGGAGATGTCTAACACACTGTAGCCAAAAAAGTTTTAGAGATGAAGAAATAATAAAGATAAAACGATGTGGCAAAAACATGGATACTCAAATAATTTCATGGAAAAATCTATTTAAAGAAATTGAACAAAACATCAAAATTTATAAATAACTCAAAAACTGCTTGATATCAAATTACATAAAGTTCAATATCTCAAAGCACAAATAGCAGTCAAGGAAAAAAACAACTTTTATTAAAAGTTGTTTTTTTCCTTGACTGCTATTTGTGCTTTGATGATATATGAAATTACAAATATTTGAAATATTTTAGTTTTAAATGATATAGTGTATATATCAAATAACACAGCCATTTAGAGTTTTCATTAAATGTTTCTCACATTTTTCGATATAAATTAAGAAACATATCCTCTTCATTATGATTAAACTCAGATACCATCCTTAGAAAAGTATATTTTGTTGTTATTTTTTTTATTATATTGTAATAAAATGGTTTGGGGTCAATGATGTATAAAGGATTTCATTAAGGAGTCATGTTTTCAAAAAGTTTTGGATTTCTGATAAAGGATCCTTTAATCCTATATGATCATTTAATCCTACAGCATAGAATTTTATAACAACTTTAGTTTATATTATTGCCAATAGATATCACTAAGTAGGAATAGTATAGGGCTTGTTTGATTTCTTAACATAGTATCATCTATTGTCAATATCTATTATAAAAACAACACAGTCCCAATGTGACATCATCGTGGCCTAACAATAGATGACATTACAAAACACCAATAGTTTAGGACATTATGATGACATAACTGTGTGATGTCATCATTGCAACAATGTGACTTTGTGACATCTATGCTGGTTAAATTAATGTTAAAATTTGTCACACAAAATCAATTGATTCTAAATGTTCAATAAGTGAAAAACAAATGACACATTTAAAAAGTGATTTTAGTTCTTGTTGCAATTGCTTGTTGATATATTATTGTCATATATATATAGCACTAAAAGGAAAATTATATCATGGAGTAGAGGAAGCTCCTGTGTCCTATATGCTAAGATGCTTTAGCAAACAACTCTATGATGTTTCCTTAACAACATGCACCTACATTTAATATATAACAGTCAATTGCAACAACAGATAAGTTGACCATCTCTGAAATAAAATGTAAGGTCAATGTGTCATTAGTATCTGTAATAAGTGATTCACATATAAGAGAAAAAATCTGCATCTTGTCTAATAATAAATTCATCTAATTTACAAAAATATGTTATTTCTCTTTTAGTATTTTTTTGATAAAATATCATGTAATATATAAATTTCTTTCTATAAGATTTTAATATACTGATATAATATAGCCATAGAGCAGTAATTTATTTTCAAGATTTCATTTCCCATTTATATTGGTTCAGCTATTCCTATAATTATTTTATGGTTTTACTCATATAAAAAGCAACTATATCATTTTTATCTACAATAGAGGTATAGTAAATATGAGACTTTTCAATAGTAGGCAGTTTTATATATAATACAAAGCAAAATAAATCTTTTGAACAAATAATAAGTATTTTAAACTAATCTCCAAATCATAGTTTTAATACTAGCCTGGAAATAATGTAACAAATACAACAAGTAATTACAAATTATTTTTAGTTTGGAATATTTTATCTATCAACTTGTTTTTTATTAATTATTATCATAAATAATGAATCTTAAAAATTGTTTTTTGAAAGGCTAAGTTGATGGCTGAAAATTTTCTTAAAGAATAATCTGAATTTACCTATTGTATTGGCTACATTATTTCTAAAATGTTGTTTTCTTTGTCTTATGATAGATAAGAATTCCTTTCTTTTCTTCCTCTGTTAGAATATTTGCTTTGAACACAGATTCTTCTAATTTCTCTTGATTAATTGTAAGAAATCTTATGAAAGGCAAATATGGCTCCATTCTGTGACGGTATAGTTCTAATTCTGATTTATATTCAAGGCTCTTGGATGTTTGAGGATCTTGTGCAGATTTCTCGCCGTCCTTGTATTTTACCCAATTACATATAGCCTGAAAAAGATTCAGATCGGTCAAGGATTGGTAAATCGGCCGTGTAAGTAACATGAGTATAGTTGTTTCTCTGCATTTCAGGAAATTTTCCTGTTTAAAAATTTCCTCCCACGAAGAATCAAAACATCTCCAGCAATGATAGTCAATTTTGTGATCTTTCTGCATATAGGCGAAGTCGTGAATCTTGCAAACAGTTTTAGGATTAATATTTTTAATCAGGAATTCTTGGCAGTAATTTTTCAACTCATCCATTTCATAAGTTAGGCACATTTTATAAACCTGAAATGCATTTTCAATTGATGTCAATTCGGGATCTCCTAAATTCACAAATCTGAAATTAAAATAAATCATTCTTGTTTTCGTGTAAACACTGTTATAAGTTTATAAGAATAAATCCTGAGAATTATTATATAGTATAAAGAAATTTGATTCCATATTTGTATATACCAAAAAAGTTTAAGTAACGCATACTATTTTTATTTAAAAATATATAATTATATATAATATATATATAATCTTTCTCAAAATCAATCCTTGACTTATCTACGTATTTTATTTAAAATCTATTTAAAAAGCTTCCAAAAATTCGTTATCCTTCATCACCACTGCTGCAATAAGATCACTTTATTGGAAACTTCAAATTTTCTTTCTTTTTTAATAAATGTTTTTAGTATATTTTCTGAAGGAAAGTGAATCATATGAAATCATTATGCTATTATTTGTGTAAGTATCTTCACTAATAATTTTTAATCTGATTATTGCTTTCATGAAATTTGGTAATGATCTATTCTGAAAGGCCAACTCTACATAACATTATTTTACTATCTAACTGCAACCATTTAAAAATAGTGATATCAAATTTCTCAAATACTCTCTTATATCTTAAACTATTCAATTTTTATGAAATTTAACAAGATTATTATACCATTGAATATGATCTCATTGACATTAAAACTTTTGAATTAAAAATGGGAGTTGTTTGCACTTCAGAGGTGTTTTCTTAATAATTTACATTCAATTTTTATGAAATTTAACAAGATTATTATACCATTGAATATGATCTCATTGACAAAAATGGGAGTTGTTTGCACTTCAGAGGTGTTTTCTTAATAATTTTGTACTATTTGATTGATTTTTTATAAAATTTAACTGGGTAATTAGATCATTAAATTCAAATTTTAATTAACATTAATTACTTCGTGTAGATCCATCTGTTTAAAAATGATGATTATTCAATCTTCTGAAGTTATTTTGTAATACAAATGAGTGTGATGTGGTTAAACCTCATTTTACATGATTCATTTCGGATGAACCACCCAAAATAAATTATCTAAATAAGTTCACTTCTGTCTCAGTGAATTTGAACCATGTGAAATGTGATTTGTTGAATTCAAGCTAAGTTTATTTTAAGTTGTAGTAATAGTTAATGGTATGTAATGGAAGTAACTCTATAAACCATTAATTTTGGGTTTACTACAGGATCACCAGTATCACTATAACAGTAAAACAATGAAATATAGAAATAAAGTAGTAAGAAGAAAATGTTATGACTGAAATTGCAAAGCAGGTGAATATTCTTGAATTGATAATAGAGGATGTTAAAATTATTGCAATTCATAATCACTCATAAATAGCAAATATTACAATATTTTTATTAATAATATAGAATTATTAGTTATATTTTTAATATTTTTTTATATTATTACAAAATAGTTTTTTATTTTTAATTTTAACCAGGACTTAAACTGTCTTAGTGAGTCACTAAGTGAAAGCAGAATAATAAACCTATGGCAAATTGTATTCACAATATTCAGCTACTCGTAATAAATTTCATTGGAGTTAGATTCTTGAAAATCACCACTTTAAAGTGAAACAACAATAACTGAAATCAAAAGCCTCATAGATCTAATGTTATAAGTCAAGGTTACATTCCTAGAGTTATGTACTAGAAGGGTATTTAGTAATTTCTCTCATCAAAACATTTCTGTATTATTCAATAATATAATGAAATGAAATAAAAGCATGATTTAATTATAAAATATTACATAACAATTACGTATGTCTCATGGCTTACGGATAAAAGAAATTTCTTTTCTAATAAAAGACATCTTAAAATTCACATATGTTCGTGATTAGGCTTGTTTTAGTCTACTTCTCAATTATTCACTAATTACTAGCGGTACCATTCAAGATCTTATTACGTATAATGATTGACTGCTGCCCATTTTAAATAGGGAGAAAGTAGGTAATCGCTACTCTTCGCTTTACTCCTATTAGTAAACAAAATTATATTGTAATACAGATTATTGATATTTAACGCACGTCCCTAATGCTATCTGGAATCAATTTTTGAACTTTCTATTTATTTATTTTTATAATTTTATATGTTAAAACAATAGAAGAAAATAAGATTTAATTACATCAAATGTTGTATTGTTACAACAGTTACATAGAGGAATGTAATGTTTATACTATAAACTACAAAAACTGAAGATATATGAAAGAAGAAAAATAAATATAAATATATAATTCCCAATTTTTCAGTGTCAGATTATTCAAGTTTTTAATAAATTATCATTTCTTTTAGTAAATACTTTTTATTTAATAAATACAATATATTTATTTCTGATCAAAAAAACATTTAAAAGTTAAAAAAAAAAGAAATGGCATTTGCGATTTTATAGTATACAATATATTCAGTTATTAATATTGTATATAAATTATTAAATTAAGTTCTTTATGTAAGAATTGAACTGGATTTTTTTTTAAATTTCACCGTAGCACCACTACTCTGCTTAGAAAATTTATAGCATCTTATACCATTAAGAAAAAAATTTTTGACAGTACATTAATTTCATACAAAATTAATGGAAATTATTGTTTGCTTCACATTTTTTTAAAGTATTTTTTTCACTTTATCAGACAATAAGTGCTAAAAAGTATATTTAATTTCTGGGATAAAACAAAATTACTATGAAAAAATAATTTTTTTTAATTAATATATATACTATATTTAATACATTTATTTTAAATTACGGAATAATAATCGTATTGCAAATTGTATTCGCAATATTCAGCAACTGGTAATAAATTTCAATGCAGTACATATTTTGATCATTATATGCTAATAATCAGAGTTCATGCTCAGCCTTCTGGTTCAAAAAATACTTCGTCATGCTTGTTTTCTCTGCATTAATGCACATCACATTCGATTATTAAATAATAATAATGTATTCAGCATAACTATCTGCGACAATAACAAATTTAAAATAAAAGTCTTAAAATTTATAATATTTCTTCTAGATAAGAAATGTGATTGTGTGGTTATAGTTAAAATAATAATAAATGAATTTTTATTGAGCATTTAAAAATAATTTAATTGCTAAAAATTTTCTGTATATATTATCATTTCAACTTTGACACCTATTTTATAAATTTGTATAGTAAAATGTTATAAAAATATATAATTATTTAATAGATCAATAAATTATCAACAGATGATAAGATTAATTTTTAAACGCCTTCCAAAAGAGAATTCCAGAAGAGGGCGCTACCACAAGATGATCGAACTTGGTAAAAGATGAGTAATTAAATCATTGAGAGAAAAGACGTGTTCTAAAAACCGATATCAACAACATAAATTGATTACCAGGTAATTCTTAGGTTTGAATTCTTACAAATAAATAATATGCTACTAATGATATATTAATTTTTCATTATTATATAAGTTTAATCTACATTAATTTATTTACATTATGTAATAATTTATTAGTTTAAAAGGCCAAATTATTTTATATAAAATAAGATTTAATAGCCTTGAAATCATAAATAATAGCTTTATATTGAAAATATAATAGGTAACTCGATTTATGGAATTAATATTGAAGCAAAATTTTTAAGTTTTAATATGTTAATTAACTGGCATATATATTTATTAACTATGTCATTTTTTGTTTATGTAATTATAATAATATATTCGCTTGTCAGCGTATAAGTTCAATATGTAATTATCAGATGTGCATTCAAAATACATTGTATATTCTGCTTTTTAACTGTTTTCAAATGAAATTTACCATAATTTGTTTGATAAACTATATGAGGGTAAAATTAATAATAATTAAATAGCAATATGTTTGTAAACTTTAATTTTATATTCAGTAAAAATCGTAGAAAATAACTATCATAAACATGTCATTTTAATATATGTTGTGTTACATTTCCCTTAATGTTTTTTTCTGACATTTTTATATTAAAAATTTTAGAAAAGCTTGCAGTTAGGGACTTCAACTGAAATTTTAAGATGGGTGTAACTTCAGTTATTTTCTTTATTGTTTTTTTCAACTCTTCAGTTGTATTATTTTATCATCATTCTGCCTAAATATGGGATTTTTTTATACCTCTTTACCTCTTAATTTAAATAAAGTAGTACTTTACCGTTATCCGGGCGCAAGCGAATTCTGTAATGTATAGTTTTTTGGAGTGAATCTTTAACACAACGGAATTGTCGATTCGTATTTTATACACTAGTCGGTGGGCAGCGAATCTTCTATTTTCTTGCGCCCGGCTAACGGAAAAGAACCAATAAAGTTTTAATAATAATATCTGCGATTAGGTAGCTTTTGGGAGTACCTTTTAACTTAAGTGTAATTGAGTCCCATGGGATGATAAGAATTCTTACACACTATATTAGTTTTGTCAGAAAAAATTTTTAAATAATCAGTTAGGTTGTTAAGAATTTATATCATATTCTAACTTATTATTAGGATAGAATTTTTCATAATCTAATAATGAAATTATCTAAAGCATAAATGATTTATTTTTTCTTTTGAAATTCATATAAATTTTAACTGAATACTGATAATTAAAGCATTAGCTATATTATTTTTAAGTTATTATATTAAGTTAAAATTTCATAATCAAAACATTTATAGTTTCATATTTTTATGCTTTTATTATTAAATATGCTTGTTTGTTATTTAATAATAGAAATAAACAATGAATATGCAAAATAATTAAATGAATATAGGTTGTAATAATTATATTTTCAATAAAATGTATAAATACATTCCGAATTACTTATTAAGAATAGATTTTATAATTCATCCAATTAATATCTTCATACATAAATTTCTATTTTGAATTATTTCTATTGTAAAGTGAAAAAAAAAATGATATCATTAAACACTAACATATCATTTTAATTCTTGATAAATACTAATAATCTGATGATAAAAATAATTGATCTACTTTAATGCAATTAAATATTTATTTTAAATATGAATAAATAATATTAATTTAGACAGTTTAAAATGAAAAGTACTGTTTAAAATTATATTCAATAATTGTTGATATTTTATTAAGAACAATTTTTTTATTTTTTGTTAATGGTTACATAAAAATGACAAATGAATTTCTGTACATAATAAAAATTCAACGAGACTGCACTAAACACAAACCAAAAAATAATACTCAAAAGCCCTTTAGCAGTCAAAAGATTTTAATCAGAAACATTTTCAATGCACTTGGCATCTTCTTCAAAGGAGATGCCAAGTGCGTTGAAAACATTTCTGATTAAAATCTTTTGACTGCTAAAGGGCTTTTAAGTACTATTTTTTGAATTTCTGAACTTTCTTGAGAAAAATTTAGATATTCTTATGTGATATAGTGGTTTTAAATCACTATATCTTAAGAGGAATGATTAATTGAACCAATTATAAAATTACTACTATGTGGCTTAACTGTCATAACATAGGAAAATTTTAATAATTGATGATAAATAAACTTAATAATTAATGAAAACTTGTCTTGGTGCAATTTTACATTAGCACCATATTAACGAAAGATGACGACAAGTAGAGAGAACTTTCCAAAAGGATTGCATTTCTATCTGGTGCAAACATTGAGAAAATGAATGATGAAATTATAATATTTCTCAACACATGGTACCTAAACCCAAAATTTTTTGTGTATCACTAAAGTGTTATTTGAAATAAGTGAGAAAATATATATTCTATATTTTTTTAGCAAATTTAGATGAATTTTTGATTCATTTAAATCTTACTGTTAGATAGTGCAGATGATAAGCTTTAAAATAAGATCTCAATGAGTTTTTTCATTGAATAGACACAAAGATATATAAAAATGGGATGTTTATTCTGAAACACTTGTTGTTGTTGCTATTGTTATTATAATACAATGTGTCTCAGAATAAACATCCCACTCATAATAACACCTCAATGAGTTTTTTCATTGAATAGACACAAAGATATATAAAAATGGGATGTTTATTCTAAAACACTTGTTGTTGTTGCTGTTATTATTATAATACAATGTGTCTTAGAATAAACATCCCACTCATAATAACAAATAATAATAATAATAATAATAATAGATAATTGAATTTTTAATAAAATTTGAAACTAAAAAATTATGTTTTAAATGTAGGTATATATATAAAAATATACTGTAGTTTGATAGATTTATAAACTTGATTCATATCAGTATTAATAAATAAAATTTCTGTTGCAGGAAAAATCAATGTTTAAATTATGGATTCAGCAAACAAGGCATTTGTTATTACAAATACACAGAAAAGCTATTTGCATTTTTATAACATTGTGCATTGTTACTGTGATTTCTTTGATACATCAATGGAATTTCAAATCACAGCATATATTACAACACCTATACTTCAATTACAATTTAGATCTAGAAGAACCAGTTAATCCAAATCAGACTTGTGTTTTGCCAAGGATTCATCCGTTTGATGATTCAATTTGGCCTTATTTCACAAATACTAGATCTATTAAATGCAGATCTGGTTTAGGTTATTTTACATTTGTAGACGAGATGGGACTTCTTCAGTATAATCATACAGCTATTTCAAATGCTGGATATAAATACATAAACTGTATGTATCAAAATATCAAAAGGAAACCAGGAATAGATGATAGTATAGAATATACTGATAAACAAATTCTTCCTCCAGAAGGAATTTTTATGAAAACAGATTTTGTTTTTGTGACTTGTTCTAATTTTTATGGTGTCAATATTTATTCAGCAATTCATCTACATGTAAGAAAAGTCAAATCTAGTAAAAGATCATCAGATAATTCCTTCAGTGTGCTTATATTTGGACTTGATTCTATGTCAAGATTAAGTTTCATACGGCTTTTACCAAATACTTATCATTATTTAACAAAGAATATGAAATCTTTTGTATTTCGTGGTATGAATAAAGTGGGAGATAATACTTTTCCTAATCTTATTGCTATGCTGACAGGTAAAGAAGCTTATGGAAATGAATTGCCTCCTGAATCACAGTTTGATCAATGGCCATGTATATGGAAAAATTATTCTCAGAATAATTATATAACACTTTTTCTTGAAGATTTTCCAAAATTTGGTCTCTTCAATTATCTTGCACCTGGTTTTAAAAATCCTCCAACTGATTATTATTTTCGTCCATTTTGGTTAGCTGCAGAAAATTCCAAAATTCATCATATGAGTTCTCATTTATGTCTTGGTCCTGTTCCAAAGCATATTATACAAATGAATTATTTAAAAGATTTTATAATGAAATATAATCAAAGTAATTATTTTGCTTTTTCATTTCTGGCTGAAATAAGTCATGAATACTTGTCTAAGGTTGCTTCTGCTGATCAAGACTTTGTCAATATGTTAAAAGAGCTTTATGAAAATAACCATTTTGATCATACGATATTCATTTTCATGTGTGATCATGGACACCGTTTTGATGCCATTAGGAAAACTCCTGTTGGAAGAGTTGAAGAAAGAATGCCATTTTTCTCAATATTTGTTCCATCTGCATTAATTAATAAACAACCACATGCAATGAAAAATTTACAAGCAAATACTCCTAGATTGATAACTCATTATGATACATACAGTACTCTAATGGACATTTTACAATATTCAAGCAAAAGAACATCACTTGGTAGATCATATTCCAAATTTGGTATTTCCTTATTTAGTAGCATTCCATTAAATCGAACATGTGCAGAAGCAGGAATCCCAGATCATTACTGTACATGTGGTAAAGAAATTCCTGTAACTGTTGATCTACCAGAAATTAGGCAAGCAGCTGATGTTATTGTTAACAAAATAAATGAATTACTTTTCAAACTAAAAGAAAATTCTCATTTATGTGCTCATTTGACACTCAGCCAAGTGAAAAGTGCCTCAAGACTCCTTTCTCATCCATCTGTAGCTTCAACTAGTATTGATTATACATTGAGTATTATGCTTGAAACTAATCCAAGTAAAGGTTTGTTTGAATCAACCATTCGCTTATCCAAAGATGGCTCTTATCAGGTATTAGGTGATATTAGTCGTATAAATGAGTACGGTAATCAATCTTCATGTATTCAACATAATATCCTAAGAAAATACTGCTATTGCTTGGATAAAAAACTAGATTAATTTTTGATAAATATCTGTTTATTGTTTAGTACATATTAATAATATAAAATAGATTATTATTTATGTGTACACAATTTTTTTTCATTGTGAAAGTACAATTTTAGAATATTTTCAAATGACAATCAGTTAGTTGATGCTCAATTTTTTGCAAATTTTCTTTAAATTTAATAATTAAATCCTTTCCACTCAAGTATGAAATTACTTTCATCTGATTGATTTGATTGTTTATATATATATATACAATCATTCCTCAACTTATGTAAATAATTGGAACTGAAGCTTTTTACATAACTCAGAATTTGCATAATTTGAAAAAATTTTCTAACAAAAATTCTGAATCAAAAACTCCCAGAGCTAGATGAACTATAATTATAGCATCTACACAACATTATGATGCCATATTGTTCCTTGACTGAAAAGATGATGATGCCATATGGAACAATATGGTATCTAGTAATATGATTTTTCAGATCAACAAATAACATATTTAAAAACATAAATCCAGTAATATGATATTTTAATAATTTAAACTAACATTTTCAAATTTGTAACTTAAAAATACAGTAAATGTTTATGTAGATGTGTAAATCAGAAAAAAGTATTTTATGGAAAGTATATTAAGTAAAGTCAAATGTACATAAGTTGAGTATTAAGTAAGTCAGGAAGAGGCTGTATATATTGATATAGAATGTATAAAATAAAAACATTGAATAAAAGTTAATTAAAATTTCAAACAATATATACGTGTTTCCCATCTTATTCAAATAATTCTGATCAAAGGTTTTTATACAAATCAAATTTTGCATAAGTTGGAAAAATAATTTTTTAATAAAAATTTTGAAGCAAAATCTACTGGAGTTAATGGACTACTCTGATTGCACATATACCACATTATGGTATCATATTGTATTGAGAGAGAGAGAGAGAGAGACAACACTGTATAGAATTATATCAGTAATATTTAAGATCAATAAACACTATACAAAACATAATTCAAGTAACATGAACTTTGAACATTTGTAAACAATCTTGTTTGGACATATAACTTACAAATATAACAATGTTTATGCTCTGTACCTTGAGAAAGTAAAAATTTGTAAAATATATAAATTCAGGTATACATAAGTAGTCAGGGAATACCTGTATGTATGTATACATACACACCTGTATGTATCTATGTATGTATGTATATATATATACACTATTATGAAATTTTATTTAATTTTTATTCAATGTTTTTATTTTATACATTCTAAATCAATTTCTGAACCAAAATTCCATGAGCTTCATAGGATTTTGTCAAAATTTTCAGATTATAAATTTATAATGATATATATATATAGGTATGATTGGAGTTCAACAAAATTTCACAACATAATTCCAGGATTCCTCAGTTTGAAAAAAGTTAAAAACTTTACACTATTTCACTGCTTAAATTTCAAATTAAACTGAATAATTACTTAGCACACACTGCAGTTTAAAACATAACACTCTTTTAATCAATCTTCATACAATACAAACGTTTTCGGCGTACAAACGCCATCATCAGGCATTTAACATTTCACTAAAATAGAATCATGAAAACATTCAAACATCGCTATGGAACAGTGATTCTTTAGAATAATTTTAAAAGTTCAAAAAACTTTTCGTTTTTAGGTAACCCTGATTTGTAGCTACTTTCAAAATGAAAGGATTATTTATTTTATTTTACGATATGTTATGTATTAAGTTTATAAGTGTTGTTATTGGAGTTTTGCCTATGTTAGATTATAATTCTATATATTTGTAAATTTAAATCTGTGCTAAAAACGAAAAGTTTTTTGAACTTTTAAAATTATTCTAAAGAATCACTGTTCCATAGCGATGTTTGAATGTTTTCATGATTCTATTTTAGTGAAATGTTAAATGCCTGATGATGGCGTTTGTACGCCGAAAACGTTTGTATTGTATGAAGATTGATTAAAAGAGTGTTATGTTTTAAACTGCAGTGTGTGCTAAGTAATTATTCAGTTTAAGTTAAAAACTATTAACCAACATCAATATTTTTAATTATTGTGATTAACTAAAATCAGATTATCAAGTACACATTAGTTTATTTATGAACTGATAGGATCTGTCAATACTCAAAATTTGATTTGAAAAATACTCAATTTCGAATTTATAAAAGTAAATGAGTGAAAAGGATATTATTAATTTAAAATATTTTTTCTGCATGATGTCCTTTGTGCCAAAATTTATCAATTAGTTATAAACTATTGTCTGTCTAATTTAAATTTATAGTTTATATATAAAGAATAATATAGATCATTAATAATAAGCATCAAAAATCTAACATTCTAAATATAATATATATATATATTCATTTGAGAAATGGAAAATATGGTACATTGTCGATAGCTTTTTTATATAGCTTTTAAAAATATACTCTATAATTTCGTAAAACAATTTTATAGCAAAGATGGATTGTTGAAACTGTAAAAACAGTTTTTATATATTAAATGATTAACAAATGATGTGATTACATTAAGAATATTTATTAAAGATAAATTATTATTTTCAAAATATTTTTCAATAATATCAAAAATATGAAACAATTCTAAACTTAAAATAAATTTTGAGCCAATTTTATTAAATATACACATTCCCAAGTTATATAAGATTTGACTTAAGCAAATTCAAGTTTAAATAAAAATTTTCAAAACTAAATATTATAATTGAACATTTCATATTGGAGAAAATTTGTATTATATGATAGAAAGCACAAATGCATATTGTCATTTTCACTAAATTTGTTTTTGATATTTCTTTTATGCAAGTTAATTTTCAATATACATAAAATTTGATTTGCATAAGAGTTCACTATAGAGTCTGTTAGAAGTGGATTGAAATATGTAATGATTAGTGAAAAAATTTTCATTAATCATTACACTTTGACAACTTCATGTGTAATCTGGTCAAGATTAATATGACTAAAGGTTATAGTCAATAATCAATTGGTAAAACAGTATATTGTAATGGATGTTCCATTATAATTTTTATTAAAGAATAAAAATAGTATTTTATTCCACTTTATTGCTAACTTGTTATAAAACATATAATTAAAACAACTGTAATATTAATGAAATGAAAATGTTTTATCATAAAAATTCAAGTTTGTATTGCTTTATCTTAGTGATTTTTTCCTTGACATGAGTATTGTATGAAGTAGGAAATTTGAGCACAAAATCTTAAAGAATCTATATCTAAATTGTTTATAATATTTGTTGAAGAATTCAAATGATGTCTCAAATATTCCATATTAGAATTTTCTTTTATCTAACAAGTGAGTCACATTTGGTATTTGTAGGTCATATTAATGATCAAATTATTTTTATACAAAATACTGACAATTGGGAACTTTTATCATGTTTTTGATCAAGTTTTATTATTACTACATTCCAATAAAGTTTATATTATTTGAATTTTAAATGTAAGTAACTGCTGGTCATGTATATTATGATATTCATTATGCTCATTTGTTACTATATTATATCTTCATCTTTATATTAACTCAGTCATGATTTTAATAAAAATATTAAGCACTAAAATTGCCAAATAGTATCATTATTGCAAACAGTTATCATATAAAAAGTATTTTGATGTAATTTTTTCATAAGCTGCATTGTATGATGTTTACTATTCCATTAAATTATATACCAATCATTGGCAATTTCTGCATATTAAAATTAATAACAAAAAAAAAATTTAGCCCTAAACTAGACAGACTATAGTTTTATTTTAATAAAGTACAGTATAAGCTACTATAAATTAAAACTTTACTAAATATATGTTTTTTAAAATTTCAACACAAATAAAATATATTTTCATATACACACTTTTATTAAATTTGCTATGTAAAAGCATTAAATGTAAATTTTATTAGCCTGTGTAATTATATTAATCTTTGTACAATAATAAGAATTAATAAAAATTAATTCATATATTGAGTTTTTAATATATAGAATACTGTATACCAGTATCCACTATATTATAAATAAATAAAAAATTTATTTTTAATAATTTTATCAATTTTATTTTACAAACTTATCATTAGACATAATTTAAGTTGAAATAAAAGTTCATTGTATATGTGGGTAATTAAACTTTCTTACATTCAAAAATTTCCTGGAATATACTTAATTCACAATCTAATATTGTTAATTGGAGTATGTAAATAGTCATTGTAATTCTCTCACTTGAAATATGGAGAATCAATCCTATTTTAATCAAAAATTCCGCTATAAAATATCAAAATGGGGCAAATTGAATGATTTAATTTAGTTACTGACTTTGAATGATATATGAATTGCATATTATTAAAATACATTACAGTGAAATATGACTTTCGGTATAATGACCGTTTCGGGAGTTAGAAGGGATGAATGAATGTTGGAGGGGAGTATCAAACACTAATATTTTTGTGATTAGTATTTTTTGTGATGACAGATAAACGGTCTTGGTATGAAATGTGACTGTGTGTGTGTGTGTGTGACTGTGTGTGACTGTGTGTGTGTGTGTGTGTGTGTGTGTGAGACTGTGTGTGTGTGTGAGACTGTGTGTGTGTGTGATGGTCATTATATTGTAGACATGTTTAGTGCGAGCTCCGAATACATTATTCACATTCAGTATGATGTCAAGTTTTGAGCTATCCGATGACGATATGATTTTAAGAAACAACCAAACTTTGATGAATATCTAGAAATTATTTTGTTTGAAAAAACGTCGAATAGGATATGAACACAGTAGATTTCATTATCTCCGCTCGCTCTGTGAAGGGTGCTATTAAGTTATATGATACTGTGAAACAAGATTACGCTTATTAGTAAAGGGGTAAAAATCCGCAGTGTGTAATCGTATTTTGTCATAGCTAAAAGGAAGTATAAATGAATTATTATTTATTCGTTTTAAATTGTTTTTTTTTTCTGGTTTTATAATGTCCATTAAAGTTCCTGATAGCGTTAACTATCAGTTATCTGTTTTATAAATTATAATTGTTATTGATTATCAATTATCCGTTTATCTGACAAACTACCAATTAGATTTATCTATACTGCATATACTTAGCTTCCCCTTCGTTTTCAACCAATGAGAAGTGTGTACTTATTGAATAGTATTATCAGTGGTGGGAGGACTACAGTTAGTCTAAATCTGTGAGTCAGTCTCATTTTCTTAGTTTGGTTTATGATGGAAAATAATTCGAGTTTAGGACATGAAAAATCAATTCTTTGCCAAGGAAGATAGATTATTTACAATGTTCATCAATATTTTAAAAATAGTAACATTAACTTTCTCAAATCAATTCTTTGCCAAGGAAGATAGATTATTTACAATGTTCATCAATATTTTAAAAATGAGAAAGTTAATGTTATTATCAGTTAAATTAATATTAAATGAAATAATTATTTGAGTAAAAATAAATCAATCAGCAGATTAAGAAAAAATAAGAATTTAAAAAGTAATTTGACCAGATATAATGAATGATTAATATATGAAAATGACACGTGATGGGAAATGTTATAAGTTGCTGAAGACTAACGGAATTATGACTCCCAGGTTATGTTTATATGATTATTAAAAATAAAAATTTATATTTCTAAACACTAAATTTTTCTTCTAAATGGTTTCCGTGATGCCTTAAGTCTACGAATAATTCGTAGACTTCAGGGCATCATGGAAATCCTCGTTTCAATAGGTAGGTAATTTATTGTGCATACTAACCAAGTAGGTTTTATAAAACGTCCTTGATACTAACTGATCGGCCATTCTATTTTGTTCGGATTTTCTGTTAATTTCTAGTAAACATTGTCAAAAATAGAAAAACTAAGAGAAATTTCAGTCTTCGTTATTATTTTAAAGACTATGGCATCACGTGATGATTTTTTTTAAGGAAATTCAGTATACAGACAATAACAATTATAAAATATAACTGGTGGTTAAAGTTAACAGAAACTTCAACGGAATATTGTAAAACCGGGCCTTAGAGATTATAAAAATAAATAGAAAAGGATATAATGTAGAACTAGTACGAGCAAAAATTAAAATTGAAAAAATAGCTGAATTTTTTGTTAAATGTAACCTAAAAAGTTCCTGCTGTTTTCAGTTATGCTTAATAATTTCTCACTTTTCACCCTTAAGATATAAAAGCTTTCTACCATCATATATGATAATACCGCATATAATAACTTTTACACAGAACTCATATTTATTTATTCTTTCCATCCATCTGGAGAAGGAACTAGCGAACTTATTCAAAGTTCCCTGTTAATGTTATCTTGATCGGTCTTTATTAATTAATTAATTATTTTTAAACAAATTTTTTTCGTTTAATTTTTAATTTAAATTTTAACATAATTTCATATTATTTCTTTAAGACGAGAGTGCCGTTTGGGGGTTTTCGTTTAATTTTTAATTTAAATTTTAACATGATTTCATATTATTTCTATAAGACAAGAGAGTGCCGTTTGGGAGTCTCCAGAACCTCACAATAAATTATTGTCCACATACTCCACATAGTTTTCTCAAAATACAACGTTAAAATATATATAAACTGCAGGAGCTTTTTTGATTACCTGATAGAAAACGGAACTTATTGTAGCCTTTCTGTTGTTGACAAGACTATTTCATAAATAATCATTTCTCATTGAATGAAAACGGAGGGAAAGTCTTAATATACAGATTATAGAACAGAGTGGATGCGTGCCGAAATTTTTATAAAAATTTATCCGAATTTTAAACAATAAATCAGTTCAAAATTTTGCTTGTCATAGGTCATAGGCATGTCATAGGTTCGCCATCTGATATAAAATAATATTTTTAATGTTAACCAAAATTTCGACACATCTGTACTCAAAATAAAGAACCTAAACTCTTTATAGAGAGCATATTGTCATTTAAGACTTTCCTTGGAAAAAATGTTTTAATAAAAAAAAAGATTTTCGGTGAAAAAAATTAAACGTATAAAAAGAAATAAATTTATTGAGAAAACAAAATGTTTATCATCGCTTATAAGAGATTACTTTGTTGACGATTTAAGATGAAAGTAACTCAACTACACTTGACGACAGCATCGGAAGTCAATATTGAGTCTATGTGAGAGCCGAAGTTCATTTATATCAGATGTCGATGATATATAGTCCATAAAATTATTCGCGATGTTATAGTAATTTCTATAATATAATGACTATTTTGGCAAATAAGCTATAAGCTTCGAATAAAATTACGATTTTAACATATAGTATGCGTGTCTACAGTATTTACGATAATCAGATGTGCAGTGATGTTCTGCGCATTCTAAATCGATTCTATACTCTTTTCAACGAAAGATAAGCTGCCTTATATGGTAAAGAGATTATGGATTGCAAAGGTCAATTCATCCAATAGAATAACCGATTTCTGTTACGTTCATCCAATAGCAGTTCTGGTAAAGAGATTATGGATTGCAAAGGTCAATTCATCCAATAGAATAACCGATTTCTGTTAGGTTCATCCAATAGCAGTTCACTTTTTACCATCGCTAATAATTTGAAATATTTGTTATCGTTTAAAAATTATTATAGCAGTTCACTTTTTACCATCGCTAATAATTTGAAATGTTTGTTATCGTTTAAAAATTATCGAATTAATAATTTACATTTCATGGTTATGCTATTAAATATTAAATTAAATTTCTAATCGCTTAAAATTAAATAAATACAATGAATGACGTCATCGTCCTTTAGTATTTAGCAGTAATGGCGGATTTAATCAATTGTTTGTAAGTGAGAAGAAACATTATCCAGTCAAGCTAGAAATGTTATTTCAAATATAGTACATTAGAAGGCAGAAATCTATGCGAAGTGACATCTTCAACGAAACTTCACTAGCTATTGGTATTTCTGTATCGACAATTAAAAGAATTGTAATCGAAGGAAGCAAAACAGCAGACGATGACCTGAAAATGGAAAACACGCCAGTTAAATTGTCAACACCCGGAAAGTAAAGGCATTTTAGTATTTATAAAATAATATGATTTTAAATCAATCATCAAATCGAAAATGATGATAAATTCTCTACTTCGATCCGTTTTACATCGTATCGCTTATAGTTAATCCTAACTGAAAAAATTCGTTGATCATGGAATTTAGCTCTGAAAGGTATTCTTTAGTTGAAAGGACTGTAACTGTTCTAAAATGGCAGAGAAGTTCGTTCTCGAAAGGCTTCAATAAATTCTCTACTTCGATCCGTTTTACATCGTATCGCTTATAGTTAATCCTAACTGAAAAGATTCGTTGATCATGGAATTTGGCTCTGAAAGGTATTCTTTAGTTGAAAGGACTATAACTGTTCTAAAATGGCAGAGAAGTTCGTTCTCGAAAGGCTTCGTGATTAGCCATCAAACGAAGCAAATTGCATTAAAATGTTTATTCAAAACTGAAAACCCAGAGGCACGATTATATAAAAATAAACACCGTTTTTACTGATAATATTAACTTTTACATATAAATCGACTGTTTCGTACTCATTAATATCGTCACAAAAGTTGGTAATACGCCGCTCTCATAGGCAATACTGACTTCCGATGCTGTCGTCAAATATACAGGCGGCCCTCGACTTTCGCACATAATTGGTTCCTGAAAGTCCGATCTGGCCCTCGACTTTCGCACATAATTGGTTCCTGAAAGTGTGCGAGAATGTTGAATGTTCGAAAGTCGAGGGATGTAAAAAATGTGCACTAAAAACTGTTTTTTAAAGTGTTTATTTATCAATATGTATACAGAATGAAGTTAGAGACGTGTTTAAGTGCTTTCGGGGTTTTCTATATGAACTTGTCAAGATTTAGTTGAATACCTCCCCTTTTTTTCCGTTTTTTGATAAAGATTTCTATAACATGCTAAAACCAACTTGATTTATCAATATGTATACAGAATGAAGTTAGAGACGTGTTTAAGTGCTTTCGGGGGTTTTCTATATGAACTTGTCAAGATTTAGTTGAATACCTCCCTTTTTTTCCTTTTCTTGATAAAGATTTCTATAACATGCTAAAACCAACTTGGCTGTTACTACAGTTCCTACGCACTCCCGTTGTTTGGAAATTTTCAGCCAATCAGTATCACGAGCTCTATCGATGACGTATAGCCCCTGTAGCTCTGCCTGCATAGCACGTACAAAAATTCAATTTCTTCTATACTTACTGTCAGAATTTAACTTTAACAATTTTATCAAATAGATTATTAGTTCTAGTTATCAGCCATATGCAATCACAAGACATAGCTCTAATTTTAACGAAGTTATTAACGGTTCAATTTAACATTGAAAATCCCATAGCCCCTGTAGCTATGTCTGCATGGCTCATGAATACTGTAAATTAAATATTTTCGATTTCTCCCAAACTATCCATGGTATAGACTTCAAAATTGGTATATATAATGAGGACACGTGTCCAAAAGAACCGATAAAAAACGAACCAATAAAAAATACCAACTAAAAAATATTACTGCAATTTTATTATTTATACTGACCAAAAGTGTAAATTATACTGACTAAATGTGATTTGATACTGACATTTAATTATTTATACTGATCAAAATATCCATATATACTGACCATTTATTTTACAAAATACTGACCAAATAAATTTTTCTCTTAATATAATTTTATTTAATATATTTCTAAAATGGCCTTGATTTTTCTGTTTTCCTATTGGATGCTATGAAAGAGTTGAATTAATATTTTCTACAAACTATAGAAAATATACAGTATTATATTTTGTAAATATAATTTTCCTAAAGTCCTAAATTTTACAAGTAGTTTTACTGATGCTATGATTCATCTTTTTTTTTTTTTTACTAAAACTTATTAAAAAATTTTTTAAATAATAAATATAAATTTTTGTTGTAATTTCTAAAATATTATAATAAAAATTTTCATAAATTCGAGGAACCTCTGTACTATGAAAAATATTTTGAATTATTTGTATTGATATTTTAAATATTTATGTGCTATCTGTTGATTAAAAATTTCTTTTAATAGATTAATGTATAAATAACTTGAATTTGATTGAATTTTATTTATATTTTAAAGAAAAGTTGAGAGTGTTCGCATTGCTTTAACAGTATTTTCAACATATGAGAATGTTAGATGTTGCTTCAGGATAAATAAGGTAATTTTAAATTTTTATGATCTTGGAATTTTATTTTTATACTAAAATATTTTTAGTTTTTAAAACATTCATTTATGAAGGACGTGGCTATACGGGACCAGTGTCGATATGACAGTCGTTAGGTCTAGAGCGGTAAACGGCGCGTTACAGGTAAGGATGAGTAACGAGTGGATTCAACAACGGAGACGAGACTACGTTGAATTAAAATTTAACTGCTTCTTTATTTAGAGAGACTTTTACAATCGTCATGCACAACAGTAGAGAGATACCTGTATTCTTTCAATCCTGAGAAGGTGTACAACACAAGGCGTTGACGAAGATGTCCAACACTAAAAGTCTTTAGTCCCAAATTTATTCAAGTCTTTAGTCTCTTTTTCTTTTATGAATATACACTAAATCAACACAAGCAACGTCGACAATGTATTAATGATAAACTAACATTACTGATGGAGGATGAATGACGACTTGGCAAATGCTCTTCGGCTTCTAAATGTCTTCTATTGTAGTTGTTGTTGGAACGATAGGGATATCACCATCCTCTATCGTTACTTCTGGAGCTGACCGTAAGAACGAAAGTGTCAGATGAAGACTTTCCTTACGTGTTCGAGAGACAAACCGGAGAACAAGTGCGCCGGTCCCCGGGCAAAGTTAGCTCTTAAATCCTGTGACCTTTTCGTTCACCTTTTTCCCGGGATGGGAAAGATGATGTTTATTTCTCGAACATTCATCGAGATGGGTGTCGAATTCGCGACTATTCGTCGGACACCTGAGATAAACATTCTCAGCGATTTATGGATATAGGAGGACGAGTTCACCCGACGATCGAAATAAATCACGCTGTGTTGCCGTCGATTCAATATGTTCATTTTGACAGGTGTTTTTCTCCCTCGTTCGAATTCCTTTCTATCTCTTGTTTCTGTTATTTTGTCTTAATCGCGACCGGGAAAAAAACGAGTGGAGTAACAAGGTACAGACGTCCCACGCTCGATCTCCCACCTTCCTTGGAATTTTCCCCGACTCCATCTCCGTTCGGGGGGAGGCAATTCGTGACCCTCACACATTTATCTTAAATGTTCTAAATATTTTCATTCAATAATAATAATTTTTTATAAAGATAATTTAGAATTACTCATAAATTTTTTGTAGAATTCTTATGAAGATATATTTTTTTGCAAGAAAACTTCATATAGAATAAAACTAATGCTTTAGATCAGGGGTCTCCAAACTTTTCGCCCTGAGAGCCACATTGGGTACTTCACCACTGTTCAGCGGGCCGTAGCACAAAAAAAAAAACACTTTAGAACTAGATATATGAATTTTATCGAAAGCAGATATAAAAACTGATTACAGAGTTTATGAAATTAAATGATCGTATATTAATGACAACGAACACTATCACAAATTATAATAAAACCATTAATGTGAATGATGTAACTGTGTTTGTTATTTTTAAAATCTTATTAAACTCAGGTTCAAATTTTGAAGTGTTAATTACATGTAATGGTTTCAAATGCTTATCAGATAAATTTGCTCTGTATTTTGACTTGATATATTTCATTCGGGAAAAAGTTTGTTCGCAAAAGATGCGTTTTCCCAAAAAGAGAGATAAATTGTCCAATTGGCGGGCCTGGTAAAATCATATCGCGGGCCGTAGTTTGGAGATCAATACACACTAGCAGTATTTTTCAACATATGTAAATAATATTATCCTAATTAATAAATTAGAAATAAGTAATCTTCAGTTGTAATGCCAGATAAATATTATCTGTTGTTTATTTTTTTCTTTCCACTAATAAATTTTTGGCTAATTACTCGTATTTTTCTATGTATAGAAATCTGTGCTAAATACTCAATCGCAGTTTAATCCCTATTATTTTAGGCAACATTATTCAATATAAATGTTAAAGACAACATAACATTATTAGAAACAATCAAGATGACTTTGTTTACATTCGCTTACACCGAGAGTATTTTTGTAAAGAAAAGAATTTTTCAAGAAGTGAAGTACACAAAAGCCTGGAATCCACTATACCAGAAAACTGAAACTGATAACATAAACTGTAACGAGCAAAGTTATGTTTCAGGTTACTTTCAGTTTCTGCTTAAACTCCACATAAACATAAAAGTTCTATCGACTTGTTTATACAGCACCATCTAGTGTCCATATGCATATTCAAGTTGGGGATACATCATGACTGATGGTCTGCCTCTCTAAATTACGACACCAACAACGAGTAAATTAAGAAGCAAAACATCAAAATTATAAGGCATTACCTTTTTTAAGATTTGTATAATCTATTTTATTTAAAACAGCGAAAGAAATTAATAAAATAAGAGCTTTTTATTATTTGTAGCATAAAATGCGCAGAACCTAAAAGTCTTGAACCGAAAATTTTTCTTGGTATGCGTACCGCCATCTTATCTACTGAATACTAAACTCTAATTGGCTACGTAGTTAGACCTGAAACTGAAACGTTAACTGGCCAAGATACGGCGTACAAACCGGAATCTGCGTCACTTTCAGTTTCAGTTTTCAGTTTCAGGCATGTTTTCAGGTGTTGGCTACGTAGTTAGACCTGAAACTGAAACGTTAACTGGCCAAGATACGGCGTACAAATCGGAATCTGCGTCACTTTCAGTTTCAGTTTTCAGTTTCAGGCGTGTTTTCAGATGTAGTGGATTCCAGGCCTTACCACGAAATTATTATTATTTTAAGAAAAGCATTAGAAATGAAAGTTTTCTTCGTATCAGACATGCTGTCTGTGGGCCACATATTGTGATTGTAGTGATGGGAATAGTTAAAACTATTCCTAATAGCAATGTTAAGGGTGCTGCATCTTAAATATTCCCTTAATATTCCTCTTAATATTGTTATTAGGAATAATTTTAACTATTCCCAATAGCAATGTTAAGGGGGCGCATCTTATATATTCAAATTAGTTGCATTCTAAATTTTTACGTTTTGCACTCCAAAGTTTACCCTTTATAACAAAAAATTCCAATTTATAGGACAATAAAATTTGAAAAAATTAGGTATATTCCATAAAGAAATTTAAAAATATATAAAATTAATATTCGAATTAAAGAAGTTTTACTGTATTATCATGTTTACAAATTAAAACAGTAATTAAATTATATGGAGTACATAATTGTTAAAAATGTTTATGGTAGTGGAATGGTCGCACTAAAGAGTGCTGAGGGCTGTATGTGGTCCACAGTCAGCGTGTCTGATATGAAGAAAGCTTTGATGCTAATGCTTTCTTTAAAATAATAATAATTTCATATAATTCACTAGCGAGCTTGGTGAAATTTGTGCGCAGATTAATGCATAATATTATTTAAAACCTTCAGAAAATTGTGGATAAAATGAATAATATATATTAAATTAATTAATTAATGGGACAATATTAAAATTATTTCAACACAATTAATATTTACAGTCTATTTTTTAAAGCCAGTTATAATATTCATATATTTCCAGTATGCCGTACTAAGAGTTTACTGTCTTTTGTGATATTTTATACTATATAAATACAAAAAAAAATCACGTACAAATTTTAAAATCGATTTTTTAATTATTTTTATGCATATGCTGTGCTAATATTCTAAAAATTAGTTCTATAATTTTATATGGAAATTTATTTTCGAAATCTTAAAGTACGCGAGTGATAATGCGTGATTTACGATTTTACTTTAGATGTATTGACGCCAAAAGCACTAAAGAGGATCATAAATCACATATATCTTTTAAGCTAAAAAAAAACTTACCATTTCGTGATAAAAGAGTAAAAATTTTTTAATATTTTTTTACTATCAAGATATATATTAAGAGAAGTGATGATCTTAAATACAATATTCATTTCTATCAAACTAAACCAATATTTATTGATGATTGCAACCATTAACCATATGATATGCGCAAACTGCAAAATCCAAAAATAGATGCGAATTGGAAATAAAATTATTAATTTATTATATAAACGACTTTTGATCATTTTTAAACAAAATATTTTATAAATAAGTACATAGATCGGTTTTGGTTTATGATTAAATATGATATCAGTGGTATCAAATTTATAAAATAAGATCAACAATTGATATGAAACAATATCGCTCTCTATTGTATTCATGTTTTCTATTGAATGAAACTAGAAACTAAATTAAATATATTTTAACAATACAATAAACATCTTATTAAAAATATTCTCCAATTACTGAATTTTAATAATATTATACAAAAGCTTTCACCAAAATATAAGAAATAAGTGCTTTAATTATGGAAAACACGAATAAATTTTGTCGTAGGCTTCAATAATATATCAGTATATCTATATCAATATAATTATTTATCTTCTTTAATATTAATATGGAGATATTTCCCGGAATTAGTACATACCTGTTGTCTTTTATGAGCTAAATTCTACACACATTGCTGCATTATTTGTCCACTAAAAAGTTGAGAACAAAATGGTGGAAAAAGTTAATTACTTTAAATATCTAGGATCGGTTATACAGGAAAACAGCACATCCACTGCTGATAGAGGTAAGAATGGAATAAGAAAAGTTACTAAAATGTTAAATTCAATATTGCGGGATAGAAATATATCTAAGAAGAATAAAAAAAATAATAATCTTTGACACATTCCTCAAAAGTATACTAACATATGATTCGGAAACATGGAGGTAAACTCAGAGCAGTGGAGATGGATTTTTGGACATGTACTAGGAAAACTAGATTAGATCGATTGAGAAATGAGAAGATTAGAACCATTACGAAAGTAGAAGATGTTTGTGATAGTATAGAAGACAGAAGATTGAAATGGTATGGATACTTGAACAAAATGGAGGATGGAAGATGGCAAAGAGAGAAACTAATTGGATTGAGAGAAAGAGGAAGATCAAGAAAAAATGGAAAGATGGAATGAAGGAGGAGTGATTGCAAGAGAACTACAGGAGGAGGATTGGAAACATATAGAGAAATTTAGTGAAGTCTGTTCCACTTTGAGATGGCAGTGACGTCTCGAGTGAAACGGTTATAGTTCGTCCGCGAGAAGAAATATTGATCAAAATACTTTCATGTATAAGGTTTCAAAATCTCACTGCAATCGTAATTCGTATTTTTATCCTCGATATTATAAAAAATCTGAGGATAGAAAATGACGAAATTAAAAAAATAAAAATATTTGTAATCGAGAATATTCGTATTCGAGATTATTCTAAAAGTAAGATGGCGTCTTGTTCTTAAGTGAAGAATAATGTCAGAGGAAAGATTTTTCATAGTCAGGCGAAGCAGTTTATACTTAACGTTTACGGCAGAATCCAGATAAATCAACAATTTACAAGGTAGATTTGGTAATGGAATTAATCGTCGTTTCAGTAAGGATTGTTTACGAAATCAGGAAAGAAATGAATGAAGGCACAGTATAGACACCAAACAAGTATTTGAGATTGAAAAGTTATGAAAGATCGTTTAAGTAAATATGAAAATTTTACTAAATATGTCATTCGCATGCAACACATCACTATTTTTTCTATAACGAATGCCCCATCATAAGTCGTCTACTGATAGACAAATGCCGACAATGTCTTGTCGACGATATTATCGAGAACAACACTTTAATAAAAAATAATAAAACTATTTAAAAGTATATAATCTCATTTTTTTATAACTTTTTAACATGAGTGCATGAAAATTACTATTTTAATAAATAATAAAAAATGGATAAACGCTAATAAAATAAAAAATTTTTATAAAGTGTATTTAGAATAATATCAGGGACGTGATGAAGACTTCAGATTTATCGGCAAAACGTCTTATTTAATCTGTTTATGCATTAAAAAGTTGATAAATTATTGAAAATGTGCTATTTATATTTTTTAATCATCTAATGGCGGAAGGATACGCTATTGTGTGCTACGCCACCAGATGACATTATTTCGTGACGTCACTGCCATCTCAAAGTGGAACAGAAGGCGCGTTCCAAACCTCAACAGCAACTCATCAACGATTAGTCTCTTTTGACGTCAGAAATAACTCAACATCAGCTTGTTTCTGTTTCTGTTTAACGTCGTTGTTTCTGTTTGACGATGATAATGATTTATTACACTCTCTAACTTTTAAAATCTTATCATCTAGCAGGAACTACTTTTTCTGCGACGTTAGAAAACGGTGTAAACCGATGTCAACACACTCACCACCTCTAGATGCGATGACTTTTTAGCATCGGTTTACACCGTTTTCTAACGTCGCAGCAAAAGTAGTTCCTGCTAGATGATAAGATTTTAAAAGTGAGTGTAACAAATCATTATCATCGTCAAATCAGAAACAAGCTGATGTTGAGTTATTTCTGACGTCAAAAGAGATTAATCATTGATGACTTGCTGTTGAGGTTTGGAAGGCAGATGTTGAGTTATTTCTGACGTCAAAAGAGACTAATCATTGATGACTCGCTGTTGAGGTTTGGAACGCGGCCAGATTATAGATGCAGGCAACTTTAATGGAGGGAAAAGCCTGGAGAAGAGTTGATGTGATAAGTTTGTGCAAATATAATATGCGTTAATTGAAATGATTATTGAATATTCTATAGACTAAATAATTATCACTCAAAATAGAGATACTATACTCACTATAACTTATTATCGGTCATCCCAAAAGTATAATGGTTTCTAGCATTACGTTTTGAAAAAATATAAAAGGTAAATCACTTGTTAATTTAATTAACTATATATTTTTTATCCGAAACAATAACACACTTCCAATGTTGCAAAACTGAAAACTTCATGTTTAAACACGCTAAGACACATTTGAACAAGTATAGTATAAAAAACGACATTACTTTTGAGATGACCTGATATATGAAAATGTGGAGTTTTGAATTAATGTACTACATTTAATTTAGTTAATTAATCAATAGTAGTAATTAGATAATAACCTGCAATGGTTATTTACTGGAAAAAAACTTTTTCATTATACAGTGTGGAGTTTTGAATTAATGTACTACATTTAATTTAGTTAATTAATCAATAGTAGTAATTACATAATAACCTGCAATGGTTATTTACTGGGAAACTTTTTCATTATACAGTATACTATAAGTTTAAAAATTTTAATTAAATAATTATTAAAACTTTGATATAAGGATAATTAATATATTACAGTACTGTATTATGATAAAATTATAACAAAGTTACAAAATCGATAAAATTCTTTTTTTATAGTCAGAGTTAATTATTATTTATTAATTAAATTATTAATTAATAAAATATACTTGCGTAAAGTTATATTTAGAAAGGAAACTGTCAAACTTGAGAAAGTTAATCGCTTACTTCATGCTTTATATTACTGCACAGTGTTTTATTTCTAAGTTGATTATTCATTCGTTTATTCTTCCAAGAAACTACCACCAGTTATTTTTAAAAAAGAGCACATTTTAATCTAAATTTAGAAGTTCAGTTTACGTGTTTCGAAAATTTTTTTTTTTCTTTTCTTTTGATATTCGAAAGTGATAAACTCAAGATGCTCTAAATATATAACGGAGAGAGGAAAATACTTATTTAAAAAACTAATTTTCTAGTTTGAAAAAATAAAAAAAATACGTAAATTGTTTAGTTTAAAACAAACGATATAAATAACAGTCGGACCTCTATATATCGAACTTCTATATATCGAAATTTTTTATTTCAGAGGCGACGGAAAAGGATAAGGTAAGGAGTCTAGATTGGGTCTGATTAGAAAAATCCGACAAATAAACAAAATGGATGTGTCGATTTATACTAGAGGGGGTAAGTTTAAAGTTCTAGGGCTTTTTTCGGTTTCGGTTTTGTATGTTACTTGTGTTAATTGGCTTAAAACCAAAACTGTTCCGAGAGATTTTAGTTTTGGTTCAGTTCTACTAAAACGTTTACCATGTTTAAGAGAAAGTGGTTGAGTGTTTGGAAAAAGTGGAATTGCTAAAAGATGTGGACTGTGGAGTGAGAAAAAAAAACAGATGTTGCGCAGAAATTCGGGATTCCACAAAGTACAGTGTCAACAATACCAAAGAATCGGGAATCTGTTTTAAAAAGTCATGAAGTTGCGGGAGCTAACAGAAAACGATTAAGGAACATGTAAGTACGATGACGTGGACGAAGCAGTGTTGAAATGGCTGAAGATGGTGAGAGATAGAAACATGCCTGTCTCAGGATGCCTGTCTCAGGACCACTCATAAAGGAAAAGGCAATGGAATATGCACAGAATTTAGGACATGAGGAGTTCCAAGCAAGTTCTGGATGGTTAGACAAATTTAAGAAGCGTCACGGAATCAAAGAAAAAGTTATTTCTGGAGAAAGTGGATGCGTATCTGAGACAGATTGTAGCCAGTGGAAAACTATAATTTTAAAATCAATTGGAAAACTATAATTTTAAAACCAATTTTACAGGAGTATCAGCTTGATATTAATACAATTTTAAAACCAATTTTACAGGAGTATCAGCCTGATGATGTTTTTCACATGGATGAAACTGGACCTAGGAGTATCAGCCTTATAATGTTTTTAACATGGATGAAAGTGGACCTTAATGTTTACCAAATAAGACTAACTTTTAAAGACGATAAATGCTATGGAAGTAAAAATAGCGAGGAACGAATAACTGTTATAATTTGTGCCAATATGTCTGGAAAAGAAAAATATAATATTTTTTTTATAGGTAAAAGCGAACAGCCAAGATGTTTTAAAGGAGTGAAGTCATTAGAAGTTGACTATGAATACAATAAGAAATCATGGATGACAAGTGAAATTTTTGAGAAGTAGTTAATTAATTTTGATAAAACTGACAACACGTCTGGCTTACTAAAACGTCAGCAGCATCATAGCGCTGACGTAAAATATGGCGGGAAATTCTATTTGAAATTTGTCCGGATTTAGCTGACGCACCCTGTAGATACAGGTGTCCCTCATTTTATGCGATTAATTGGTTCTATAATCGCATAACACGAAATCGTGTAAAGTGAGTTGAATTTTGCATGGGTGAGATAGAGATAGGGGTTTCTTCAGACGATAAAAAAAATGAAAACTTTACACCTGTGAGCAAAAGAAATTTTTAATGAATGAATAGTTGGATGGAAATGATAAAAAAGAAAAACACTTAACATGGCTCTAGCTCAAAGAATCAACTGCTACAACCTAGAGATAGACTGTGAAGGTACTGAATAATAAAGTATATTGAAAATATACAACAGTTAAATGTAGCAGAGGCCATAACCATATACCAAAGCAAAAGAAGAGACAGAAATGTGATAAACATATTACAGTCAATGGAGACAAAGACAGCCTGGCGATATGAAAGAAACTGTAAACTGAAACAATACTATAGCTATTTAAGTATGAGTGGATGATTTTCATATATATTGGATTTTTTGAAATAAATTCAAAAATTTATAAAAAATTAAAATAAAAATTATTGAAATGAAAGAAAAACATACTAATAAATGCATTTTATTAATAAAAATGATAATATTTTAATAAATTTATGTTACTTTTTGATTAATTATATGACATAATTAATGAAAATTTGAATAATACTTCATATTTTGTCAATAATTTTTTCAAATATGGTCTGTTTTCTTTATTTGAATTTTATTAATAAAAATGATAATATTTTAATAAATTTATGTTACTTTTTGATTAATTATACAATGTAACTTAATGAAAATTTGCATAACTCTTCATTTTTTGTTGATAATTTTTTAAAATCTGATTTTCTTCATTCATTGCTTATTTTATTCATGTCTTGCCGCCATCCAAAAGTAACAAATATTTCATTGGATGACTAAGATTTCATCTAAAAAAATTTTTTTTCTTCAAACTCATATAAGGAATGAAAAATTGTGAAACAAATAAAATTGGAAAAAATTTTTGCACTGTTAAAATCAGAATAAAAAACATCATAAATTGTAAAAATTTCAAAAAAAATTTTTCTCAATGAATTAAAGAAACATATATTTATAATTAGATAATAATATATTATACATCATCTTGTTTTACTGCTCTTCATTTACATTTTCTCAAAGATGTATGTTTGAAAAATATATCCCATCTTTCACAAGTCAGAGATATAGGAAAATTTTCACTGATGCATAAATTTGGAAAAAGGATCTAAAATTATTATCTACAAAGCAAAATTGCAAAATTTGGCACTATTTGCGAAATAACCATAAAATTTCAATATACAGTAAGACTCCGTTTAACACGGGGGATACATTCCAAGGAAACAAAGTGCTAAATGAAACAGCATTTAAACGAAGTCATTTTAATATGTAAATAATGAGGATAGGTGAAACAGGACAGTGAATAAAATATGTATACATACCATTTTTATTTTTTATTTTGTAACATATATTACTACTATTGTATTACATTAATTATAGACATTTTTTTATTGCTAATATCAATTTGTATTCATAAATCATTCATGAAAAATTCTTAAAATTAGAAAATAAAAAGTTTTAAGAACAAAAAGCAGTAATCAGATTGCAGTAAACTATGAACAATGAAAAAATATTGATGAAAGAAAAACGTTTTAACTTCAAAAAAAATATAGTTTAAAGTGGCATCATTTGGGTTAAAACTAAAATGGGATAATTGTAATTTTTATTACTGTAAAATAATGTTGATGATTGATCATAAAAATGAACTCTGACCGCAGCAGACTCTCATATGTACTGCATTGCACTGATTTCAAACGCATTATCAGACGACATAGGAGTATCAATGCAACAAATTCCTTCAATTTCAGATTTGTGTAAGAATAACAGTTTGAAAAACCACGCCAAAGTGAATCAATAAAAATACAGAATTAAAAAAAAACAGCATTAAACGGGGCAGCGTTAAGTGTGGTCTTACTGTATATTGCTTTCTAAACAAAAATTACAAAATGGAAGATGAATCAACTCATGATCATGCAAGTACAATATCTATAGGATATCTCAACATTAAAGAAAGCTTGAAATCAATTAAAGCACTAAACGTAGGAGATGAAAAAACAATTTATTTGGAGAACTCTCCAAATAAATTGTTTCTAATCTATGTTTAGTGGCTTTAATTGATTTCAAGTATAGTAATAGTAGGATGAATTATTATATATTAAAGAAAGCATTAAGCAAAACAAATAACAATGGATTTGGTATTGCTGCTTTATTCTTTTGCACTGAGACAATATTTTTAATCGTCACTCATTATACACTCAGATTTCTGGCACTTTCATGTGTCTGTCTTGCTTTTTGTTAAAAATTCTGTTATGTTGTAATGTAGGATAACCAACAAAGCCAAAGATATCTGTGATGTTTGACAGGAAGAAATTCCAATATGAAATAATCTACGATAACTTTAGCTAATGGTACATGATTTCAAGAGGATAGATAAATGTGGATTTTTTTGAAATATTCTATATTGAAATACATGCTAAAAAGTTTGTTTTTGTATTTTTTTAATTTAACAGATCATTTCCAGAAACTATTACCACATAACTACATGAATTTACACATTAGATATATATATTTTTTTGTCATTAGTGCCTTTATTTAAATATTAAGAATATTTAAAGAAAAAAATCAAGAATGTAATATGAAAATTTTCAATTTTGACTGATTCAGAAAATTGATATGTAAAATATTACTATTTGAATATGATTTTTAATAAAAAATACATTAATTAGAATTCTTATAGTTGAAATAAAGCTCAATAATTTAATTTTAAAATGAAATATATCTTCAATAAATTTAAAATTTATATAAGTCTATTAAATAATAATATTAGAAACATATAAATGCTAAAAAAATTTAAGGCTATGCATTTGTAAAATTAAAATATATATATACACAATAGAACCTCAATATCTCGAATCTCACGGGAACAAAAAGAATTTGACCTAAAGAGTTTTCGAGATATGTTGTGATTTCTTGTTTTATCAAGATTTAATATTAAATAAAGATTTTTATGTCAATAATACACACTATAGTTTTTAATACTGTACAAGACATCTTTTTTCCCATGAAAATTGCTGTCTAAATACTCCTGCACCTTATAAACCAAAGATTGAAAATATCACTGAATAAACAGGGCCATATTGACAATAACCTATTATCAATTAGAAGTGAAACTTAGAAAACAAAACTATGTTCAGTATTCCGAGCATGCACAAAAAGTTCCGGTTATCAGTAGCACACTTATGTTTTTTTGTTAAATTTAAATCTTTTGTTTAGACTACAAAAGCCAGGAAAAATTCGTATTTTTAATTTCTTTAGCACAAAAATTATAAACTAATTCGAGATAGCGAGGGTTTTGAAGAAAATACTTCGAGATAATTATTGAAATTACATTGGTTTAATGCCAAAAGTGCACGGAAAAAAATTTTTTCCTACATATCAAAGGTTTCCAGGTAACAAGGTTACACTGTATTTACTTTATTTTTTCATTTAAGTGTTTAAATACTTTATATGGCTATTGTTGTTTAAAAATTTTATTTGTATATTGAATAATGATTTATAATACTGTACTTATTTTTGTTTTCATTTTAGCAATTATTGTATATGAGATATATATCCCTACGTTCAAAAAGTTCCCGAACTTTTTAAATTATTGTCCAATGGGAGCAAATTACGCCATTTCCCGTTGTTTAAGCACAGACAACAATGTGACCGACAAGCCATAACTGGTTTTATCTAGATGAAACGAGTTCAGAGCAACTGTGTTACTCATGAATAAAGATATTCAAAGTTTATCGTCACAAAAAGAAAGATGTCTAATTTTGAGCAGTGCGCAAATGTTAAATTTTGTGTTTTGCTTGGAAAATCTTTTGCAGAGACTTTTCAAATGATTGCGTCAGCATATGCTGAGAGTGCAACGAGCCAAACTACAATTTATGAGTGGCATTGACGATTCAAAAAAGGTTGACAGAGTTTAAAGGATGATGAGAGGTCAGAACAACCTCCAACATCAACAACGGATGAACAAATTGCTATTGTTAAAGAAATTGTGAAAAATGATCATCAAAAAAATTGTTGCAGAGATTGCAGAATTAGCTGGCATTTCAGTTGGGAGTTGCCATACAGTTTTAAGACAAACTGGGAATGCATCACGTCTGTCAAAAACTTGTTCCTAAACACTTGTCACAGAAAAAAATGGATGAGCGGATGCAAGTTTGTGGTGATAACATTGATGCAGTGGATTCAGATCCAGATCTCCTGAATCGATTGATAACTGGGGATGAAACTTGGTGCTTGCTCTACGACCCTCAATCTAATCGACAATCGAAAATGTGGAAATCCCCATCGTCACCAAGATTTAAAAAATTTAAGGCTGACCACTCCAAAGGAAAAGTGTTGTTAACCATTTTCTTTGATTACAAAGGGATCGTACACAAAGAATTCCTTCAACCTAGTCATACGATCAATAAAGAAGAGTATGTAAACACCCTTAAACACCTTAAACACCCTTTGTTCTACCAGATCTTTGGAAGAACAAATCAAGGGTGTTACATCATGATAACGCTCCGGCTCACAGGTCCCTCCTGGTGTCAAATAACCTGTCAAAATATCACATTCCTGTGCTTCCCCAACCAGCTTATTCCCCTGATCTTGCACCATGTGACTTCTTTCTTTTCCCCCAGATGAAGAATTTGCTTAAAGGAAGATGTTTCTCTAATTCCGTAGAAATTCAACAAGCTGCGACGAAGGCACTGGAAGCTATAGCAAAGAAAGGCTCGCAATCAGCATTTACATCTTTGTATGGACGTTGGCAAAAATGATAGTGGCACAGGGTAATTACTTTAAAGGAAACATTGCTTAGGTAAGTATTATCTGTATTCTTTCTTTTTTTAAAAAAAAAGTCCGGGAACTTTTTGAACGTAGGGATATTTACAAATAGCATTGTCAATATTGTTAATATTTTACATTTCTTTCTTTGTTCTAAACCAGCAATGCACAAACTGCAGCCTGCGGCCCTTTGATGATTTATTGGCAACCAACCTTACCATATGTTATTTTAACAAGTCATACAATCAACAAAATATTATTTATAGTTTTGATCAATGTATTTTCAAATAATATTTTTCTGATGTGAAATTATTTTTAGTGATTCAATAATAATGTTTTTAAACAATAAGGAAAAAATAGTAATCATATTTGTAATAATAAACATTTTTTATTTTTACTGTATTTATGAAATAGGTAATTTAAAAAAATTGTACATGTACACAAGGTAGCAATGATACTTAACTAATGAAAATTTAGAATCAATTTTGTGGTTAATACAAATGTCAAACCTAACAAAAAAGATTGTTAAATCAATACAATGCCATGCATACAATTAAAAATTCTTTGTTTACTTTTGATTATGTTTCTTTGTAACATGTAATTAATAAACATATGATATACAATTTTCGTAGTCTTTTTTGGTGCCTTCCTATACAGTGAATCTATGTGGCCCTTGGTTTTAACAAGTCTGTGCATTCATGATCTAAACATTGATATATCTAAAAACTGTTTTGTCATAACTATTTTGATTTCTAGTAACTAACTGTTTTGTTTTCTTAATTTTTAGATTGCTTGTTTAATTTTTATATTAATTAGAAACTGTTAAAGATCTTAATAAATATTTAAGTTTTTAAATAAAATAAATGTTTAATTTTTATTTAAAATGTATGTAGTTTATTTTATTTAAAAATAAAATCAATTTTTTTCATACCTGTTGATATAATGCTTCATATAAAGGTACATGACTTCCAGCAATCTAAATTAAAAGAAATTTAATAATTTTATATAAAACTTATAAAATATAAAGATTTTTATATTTAATAAAAATTTAATTTTAAAATGATATAATCTATAAAATTATGTACCAGAGATAATAACTTAAGCACAAGCACTTCTGCAGTTAAATTCAGTTTACTATTTTATTAAAACTTAAAAACGTTTTCGGTATCTCTGATACCATCATCAGTTAACAAGGTTAATGGAACTACAGAACAAATTCAAAAATCGAATACAATTCAAATTATATAATCTTAAATTACGTTTCATAGAATAAATTTATATATTTTACATATAATACAAACTGTTTCATAGGGAATTTATGTCCCTAGCAGACAAACTAATATACAACTTCTATAGGAATATAATAATACATATTAAAAATAATAATTAGCTTAATCTTAATATACGTTTCATATTTTACAAGCTAAATATACTTTTATAATTTCTTAGGAGCGGTGGTTTTCTATCATATATTTCCACGCATTACTCACTTCTGCTCTTTTTACGTTTATCACAATATTTTCTTTGCATGCTTTCAGTATTTCTATCTTTTCTCTCATCCCTAGGTCTTTTTTATCTTTGACGCTTTTAATGATTTTTGCCTCTTTCCACTTCACGTTAATGTTTGTTTGGTATACTCTCTGTGCTAAAGCTGTGTTTAGTCTGCCTTTAGCGATGTTTTCTTTATGTTCCGCCACTCTTTCTTTGAAATTTCGGGCTGTGGCTCCGATATATATTTCTTCATCATTACTTCCATGTTTCGGGCTGGAATTCTGTATACCCCAGATTTGTACTCCTCATCATATTTATGCTTGTCATTTTACAGTATATTGTTCATTTCTAGCCTAAAAACGAGAAGGCTGAGCTAACAATCAAATATTGTTGTCTGCTTCAGCCATTGGCAACCACTTGGGGGGCGCTGTATACGCCTGGTTACACTGAAAACGTCGAGTTTCCCTTCCTCTTATTCTAGATTTCCTTGATCAATACCTGTCTCTCACAGAATTTAAGCAAAAAAATTTATAAACAAAAGTTATTTCATAAAAATCCATTCAGCTGTTCTTGCGTTATAACCAAACATACACCCTCAGGCATTTCTGATTTATAATATATATAGATATAGATTATATTTTACTTTATATTTTATACTTATTTTATTTATAAAACTTTAATTAAATAAAAATTTAATAATAATGTATACTTTTTATTAAATTATATATTAAACTAAAACACTTAATAATTAAGTTTTCAGGAAAATTCATATTGTTTTTACATTTATAAACTATTCAATATGCAAATCTTGGAAATAATGAAAGAAGAAAAGAAAATTTATAAATTTACTTCTTAATGAACTAATCACTTAAATTACCATATAAAACCATTATTATTTGTGATTAATTACAGCAATTAATATTTTAAATAAAAATTATAAACATTTCATGATATAAAATCGAAAATTCAAACATCTCAAAAGTGTTTTGAAATTATTGAGGAAAAATTTACAAATTTTATAATTTATAAATAGTTTCAAGACAGTTTCTGTTATTTTCTTTCTTCATATATAAACATAATTAAAAAGTAAATATTTTTCTTAAACTCAAATTATTAAGTGTTTTTATAACTTCTATAGAGGATAGAAGAAAAATCTGTACCCTTCTAAATAATTTAATAACTATCATAGATTTTAAAAATCTTAATGCCAACAAATAGGAAGTCATGGGTGAGCTATCTGATGGTGATCTTCATGTGAGCTGATTATTCAAAATCTTATCTCATAAACCATAACAGATAGGGAAAAATTTCCAATTACAATCTTGTTCAGCATTCAGTTCTGAACACAATAAAAAAACTTCATCAAAATCTGATGAATAGTTCACCCAAAAATGAAACAAAAAAACATTTTTACATGCAAATCATGTCACATGCCCTTCCACATCTAATTCTGGAAATTTCTGGCAGTTTCCATAATAACATCTTTCTGTTCAGTTGGCATAAAAAATCCTATTCACACACATGCAATTCAATGCACATGTATATTAAATTGGCTGAATACACACTTAATGAAATGAATGCCATGGTCATTTCCCCGTTTTAAAATATTCAATATTAGATTCATTCTGTATGCAATATATGTTTTTGGTTGTAATTTTAGTACTAAAACAAGGCCCTATACAAATTTACTACAAATGAAATACAGTTTTAACATTGTATGATGCCTCTAATGCTAAATGCTGTTACTGCAGCTTAACTTTATCAGGAAAGACATCCCTTAGCACAAACATTTAGATCTGTCATACATCAATTCCTTGAAATGCCCAAGATCAGGTCACCCACAAACAACAACTAATGAGTCCACAACAACTTTCATTCTTGCATAATAACAGTAGAGAATCTTCAAGACTGCATCATTACTGCTTACGCAGAGGTTTCTACTGACACTCTAAAGGCTGTGAGCCAGACTGGCTTAACTTGGTAAGCAGATGATGCACTGTATCAGAGCACCTTCAGAAGGAGGGCATCAAAATTATCATTTTTTGAATATATATTCTAAGTTTAATTTCATAATGGAAGTCAGAACAGTGCTTATGGTAGGCACTGTTTAACATTTCATTCATTCTCCGCATTCGAATATATTCATAATTCATCTTCTATTCTTGCCATATTAATACTTTACATTTCAATTTAAATCAATATGCAAACGTTTTACTAAACAACACTCTTTTAGTAATCCTAACTCAACAAGCTGTGACTGTGACAAGCAGATAAATGAAAATATTAAAGAAGTGAATGGAGTCGAAAAAATCCGATCTAGCACAAATGAGCTTTACTCAACTGATCTGTTTTTTTTCGTTAACAAATGATGCCACTTTCCATTCTGGAAGAATACTAGTGGCAAGGCGAAATAAGCCCTTCTATAGGCTGCTTACTCTTGCGGAAGAGTCAGCCGGTTTGTGAAGGATGGAAATCGACGGGCCAAGCCCAGATCCAATGATAAACATTTTCAAGGAGTGGGACCTGAGACTTGAATCGGGGTCTCCAGAGTAGAAAGCCAAAGTGTTTTCAAGTGGCCAATCTGGCCTCCTTACTCAACTGACCAAGGAGATCGACTTTGTGAAAAAGCACACACTTGGCGATTGGTGTTACTATGTTGTACCAAATGGTATCGCTTATACGAAAATGATTAAATGGAAGTAAGAATGGTCACACCGCTGTACCAAATAAAAACACTAATAACAATAAATTAGTAGGGTAACACTATAAAACATTTTATTCTCATTTGTTGATTCTGTCCAATTTCAAAGTTTAAATCAGAGCTGAAAATAGAATAAGAAGCATTTATTCAAAGTACCATTGGGATAATAAAGTAAGTACATAATCCCATAAGCCTTCACTGACATTCATTCTAAAGGAAATTATAGGCATGCCGTTGGAGAGGAGCATTCGTCATTTGTTCCTCACCTCCGCAATTGTTCCTTTTGGACCTCAATTAAAATATTTGAGCAAAATTCTGTGCTCCTTTATTCCTCACTGACGGAGCACAGCTCATTTTTTTACTGGGGGCAGATATGAAATACTCATATTGTCATACAATATTGTATCGTTGCATAAGCATAGGTGTATGCAACAATACAATATGCTTTTTGATCAATTTGCATTTGTCTATAACTTCCATGTGTTTTCATTAGTCAATGATGACAAAGGACATGTGAAATACATGAAAAATTTTAATGACTGTTGGTTACTTTTTAACGAATTTATTTTAACTGAATTTTGAATTTTTTGAACACCATGTTCCTAGTTTTTTGTTTTTCTTTTAATTACTATGGTGGTTCTGATTCATTTTAAAGAAAGTAAGCTTTTAAATCACAAATATATCAAATTTTTAAAATAAAACAAGAAATTTATGTAATTTTTATCTAATCTTATTTCAAAAATTATCGGGTGCAAAAAAAAGTCAAAAACAGAAAGTGGGCAAGGAAATCAAGGAAGAAAAATTGAGGACAAATTGATTGAGAATAAATTCAATTGAAATTGAATTTTTTAGAAAAATTGATGGCACCCCTCTCTATCTGCAACTTATCATGATTCCGACTCCCAAACAAAGAAGATCATCTAAATCGGGAGTCATCAAAGCAGTGCCCACGGGCATCAGAGGGCCCGCAAAACAATTTTTAAGTGCTTGCTGTTCAAATATCTGAAATCTAAATTTTAGATTTTTGAACAACAAATACTCTCATAGCTATAATGAATAATTTTAGTAAAAATTCTTTACAATTGTTTCGCATGCCCAATTGCGCACTTTGATTTTATCTTTGCCATTTTAACAATTGTATAATTAAATTTTGATGAAAACTGAATCTTGGCAACATCTATATAATATTAAATGACTAGATGAATCAATTTTCGAGTACTAGAGACATCTGATGCTGTATATAATGAACTATTTTTTGTCCTCATTATCCTTGTATACTCTATCCAGCCACTGTGTGCTATGGTGCCCACCAAACTCCCGCATTTCTGAAATATGCCCTCCTATTAAAAAATGTTGCCGACCCCTGATCTAAATCAATCCATCACTACCAAAAAGACCGTGATTCATCTCAATCATCCTTAACACATCAAATGTCAAGATCAACGATTATGAATTCAACATCAACAATAAGCAAAAGTGAAACCTTTACTTCATTTAAATCAAGCAATCAGCTGCTTGGTCGGTGGCAGGATAGCCGAGTGGTGATGCTGTCGGTGTGACACGCAAGAGGACCCGGGATCACATCCTGGTTCTGGTATCTCCTGAAAAGATTTTTTAGGGTGTTGGGCCCAGCCCAGCAATTTCCATCCTTCACCTCCAGTCCCCCTCTATGGGTGCAGCCCAAGGTTGGAACTGGCCCCGGTACTTAGTAATCTCCCTAATTGGAAAGGGATGTAAAATACGCAAAAAAAATTGAGAGGAGGGCGAATAATTTTTATTTAATAATAATTTTTCGAATTTTATTGTTAAATTATTAACAATAAAATTCGAAAAATTATTATTGAGTAAGGTCCAACAGAACAAATTTAAAATAAATCATTTTCACAAGATTGATTATTGATTATTTTGGTCATAGTTTCAGGAAGAGTTATATTAATCGCAAGATAACTAATAATGATATTGTTCCACGAATATGGCTCATATATTCATGTTCCGTAAACTGAATATTTTGCTTATGCTTCAAAATATTTTTTGGTGGAAGATGTTAATAAACAGAAGAGTATTTAAATTGATAAAATTTGTCGAAAACTTTCAGTGCTCATGAAAAATATAGCTCACATTTTAATTCATTTATAAATTGATGGATTTGAATTGATTTTTTTTTTTATTTTTGGAAAAAATTGTAAGAGCGTTCAGTAATAGCTGCATCGGGGTGCTGAGATCCCTAGAGCCAGCACAGGCTATGAGGAACTCCATATAACATCATGCTCAGCTGTACTTAGGTGCTGTTGGAAGGCATTTTGAGCACATCTTTGATTAGTTTTTGCTTTTTAATTAGACACTTAGAATCTTCAATTTATTGATTTGAGGTATTATGTTTTAGTGTTGGTTTGTTTTTTACATGTCAGAAATAAGTGTCAACCCTTTGAATGTAAAAAGGTTTTTATTTCATTTTGGGTGAACTATTCATCCAATTTTGATGAAGTTTTTTTATTGTGGGTTCAGAACTGAATGCTGAACAAGTTTATAATTGGAAATTTTTCCCTATCTGTTATGGTTTATTTGATAGGATTTGTATTCAATTCATTTGTATAATCAGTTCATTTGAAGGTTTCACCATTAGGTAGCCCACTCATGACTTCTTAATTGTTGGTATTAACAGATTTTTGAAATCTGATAGTTATCAAGTTATTTGGAGAGGTACAGACTTTTCTTCCACACTGTATATCTAGAAAGTTAATTTCTAAAGACTATTTATATTATATAATCTTCTAAAATGTGACAAAAAACATAATGGTAATATGGCATAGGTATGTTTTTATTGTATATATAAAAAACAGATTAGATTTGTTCTTGCCTAATGTACAATAAGCATTGGGCTAAAATTTGCTAGTGTTTGATCTAGTTAGGAGATACTGAAAATGAAGAAAATTTGGATTTTTAGCATTTAAAATAATTACTATTTGATTCAAATTTTATTATTTTCAGTAAGCTAAAAGATAGAAGAATAAAATTAAAACATGATAAATTAATTTTGCTTCAAATAATCATCTAGCAGACACTGGTTGCAAAAGGCAGAATTCCAGTGTCAGTAAGTGTAATAAATATAAATAAATGAAAAACAATCAAAGAAAATTTGATGTTTAATTATAACTTTCAGGAATTGTACAAATCTGATTATAAATATCTGGAATTAACATGATTGCAATCTCGACAGTGCAATCTGTCAATATACAGGTAGGCCTCGATTAGTGCAAGTTCGAATAATGTGATATTCGATTAGTGTGACTTATAAAAATGATACCGTTTTTCACTTCTACACGACGCTCTTCCGATCTCAACTTATAAAATTGATACCGTTTTTCAGTTACGATATTCGATTAGTGCGACTTATAAAAATGATACCGTTTTTCACTTAGTGCGAGCAAATATTCATTAATGTGAGTTGTAAGCATAGACCAGTCTTACTAACAAAGGTCCGTCCCCTTTAATGATGTCAAATGCGAGTTGTAAGCATAGACCAGTCTTACTAACAAAGCTTCGCCTCTTTTATGCGAGTTGTAAGCATAGACCAGTCTTACTAACAAAGGTCTGTCCCCGTTTATGATACCAATTAACAAATTAATGTTAATTTTCGGTTAGTAAAACCAGAGGAGTAGTAGTCCAAAAACAATCATTTGGCTTTGAAGGGATGAAACACCAGAAAGATGAAATTTTTTGCTGTTAGCTATTCAATATTACTATTATTCAGTTTGTTATTATAAAGATTTTTGATTGATAAAAATTGATTTTTATTTTGGTAGCAATCTAAATTAAAAGAAATTTAATAATTTTATATAAAACTTATAAAATATAAAGATTTTTATATTTAATAAAAATTTAATTTTAAAATGATATAATCTATAAAATTATGTACCAGAATTTTTATTTTACCATTACTATTTCACTTTGAATAGAATACAAAGGTAAGGAACCATTGCCATCTACTAAATTTCAATTTTAATTCTAGCCTAATCATAACAGATCAAATCATTCAGGTACATTTCACATATATTTGGATATTTTGAATTTTAAAAACTAATTCTTTGTTGTGTAATAATTTAATATTTCAAAGACTGATTTATAATTTCCAGTTTGTTATAATAGACCAATGTTCAGCAATATTTTATAAAAACATATCTC
The DNA here is from genome assembly GCA_000484575.1 of Olivierus martensii. Classification (NCBI taxonomy): domain Eukaryota; kingdom Metazoa; phylum Arthropoda; class Arachnida; order Scorpiones; family Buthidae; genus Olivierus; species Olivierus martensii. The sequence continues at coordinate 517 of AYEL01089108.1, read as the reverse complement.
TGTACTCAATAACTGTAGATAAATTTATGTTATTTTTTATTGAAAATAAAAGTTTTAACACAGTATAATGAAATACATCTTATTATGAAAAGACTTTTCATAAACTTCTAATACAATAATCCAAGCTTTCAAAACTGCTAATCAATATGATAATAACTTAAGAACAAGCACTTCTGCAGTTAAATTCAGTTTACTATTTTATTAAAACTTAAAAACGTTTTCGGTATCTCTGATACCATCATCAGTTAACAAGGTTAATGGAACTACAGAACAAATTCAAAAATCGAATACAATTCAAATTATATAATCTTAAATTACGTTTCATAGAATAAATTTATATATTTTACATATAATACAAACTGTTTCATAGGGAATTTATGTCCCTAGCAGACAAACTAATATACAACTTCTATAGGAATATAATAATACATATTAAAAATAATAATTAGCTTAATCTTAATATACGTTTCATATTTTACAAGCTAAATATACTTTTATAATTTCTTAGGAGCGGTGG
>AYEL01089103.1:0-91598 GCA_000484575.1 Olivierus martensii | reverse complement strand
GTGGAAGTAAGTTAACTTTTAAACTAAAATATAATACATTAGCATATAGGAAAATAACGATAAATAATAGAGTGCATAATAAAATAAAACTAGGACAGGTCAAAGTTAACTTCCTCACAAGATCAGTAGTTTTCAAACTTTGTGTCTGTGCCCCCTCATGTTTCATAAAAACTTGGTATGCCCTCTCATTTTCATTATAGTCTAATTTTATAAATACTTTCTATTTACAATTTAATTCTACAAAAACAATGTAGGGCTATCATATTTTGTATAAATGAGCTATAATAGAGTGCATAATAAAATAAAAATAGGACAGGTCAAAGTTAACTTCCTCACAGATTGTCTGTATTTAGATAATACTTTAACCTCCACCATAGAGTTTCTGGTAGATTTTTATTTGGTGATTCAAATTTGCCTGTTTTGACTTTGTTTTCCTTTTTCCTGAAACTATGTCTAATGTTTGTGCACTGATCCAAGATTTCTTGGCATACTTTCTAATTCCTAGGATACTAGTAGCTGTTATTGTTAATGCAGTTTTCAGAAGAGTTAAATTGTTTTTAATATCATCAGCGTTCGTATATTGTTAATTTTTGAGTTATTTTTCTAACCCTCTTAAATTCCTTTTTGATGCCTTCATTCTGTAAAGCTTCAGTGTTGAATTTGGAACTTTTTTAAATACCCAACTTCACCAATGATTTCAGGTTTAACTTCAGATTCAGAGGACTAGAGAGTGATCAGATTGAAATAGGTTCCTGGGAAACATCTGTACTTGCAGACAGATTTGAAACCTTTTGTTTGTCATAATGAGATTGATCGAATTTTTTTGTATTTCATATTGGAATTCCCAGATCTATTTTCAGTTGTCTTTATGCTAAAGTAACCAAATGTCCCAGATTTGAGTTTTGTCCCCCAATGAAAACTGTTCCAGAAAGTGTCCCAGATTGCACATATAACCAATTTAACATTTTCTCAATGGCACAGAGTTCCTATTTCCTCTTCATACTAGATGATGCTATTGTTATTAACTGACAATAAATGTTTCTGTTTGTAAGTGACAAGTATTGAAGATGATAAGAATACTATGATGAAAGTTATTACAAAAATAGCCAATTTAAAATTCAAATTAAAAGGAAGAATGCATATGGAGTATCCAGGGCCGCCGAGAGAGGGTGATATCCGTGACATTTGTCATGGGCCCGACCATCGGGCCCGACCATCGGGCCTGAAGTGTCACATAATGTACCCGATAGTTCGCAGGCTGCCGACAGAGCATCTAAAACAGTCGTACCAAAATAAACCTTATATATAACATAGTATGTAATGTATGGAATTTTGAATTTATTGTTTGCATTTTTTTTAATAAATGCTTAATGTTTATATGGCTTTTTTTATTAAACCAAAGTGATGCATTTTTTTAAGTGGGGCCCGGACCCCAGATTTGTCATGGGCCCGAAAATTTCTCTCGTTGCGCCCTGGGAGTATCTACCACTTACTGTAAGTCTTAATGTAAGGTGGATAGAAATATTTAATCACTTTAATAAAAACAGCATACTCTTCAGGAATATTAAGAAAATAATTGAATTTGCATTATGCTGGCTAGACACTAATGGTGCTATGGAAAGTTTTTTCATGATGGATAAGTTTTAGACCTCAGAAAAAATGCAGCTGAGCACAGAAAAGTTGAAAGCAATATTATAAATTAAGTACAATTTTTCCAATTCCTATGAAGAATTTTATTATATTTTAAGTAATGAAGATTTATTAAAAATCTCACTCTGAAAAAATACATATAAATAATGTAATTATTTATCTAATATTATTCGTTATATTGATGGTTATCTATATAGTCATTTTTTTGATATTTTTTTTTATTTCTGTGTAATTAATTTTTTGTTATGAGAAGAAGAATATTTTTAATTATTTTTATTAATTTATCAGACGTATATGTTTTTTGTAATTTTTATATTAATAAATGCATAAAAAGATAAATTCAAGACATTTTAATGATTCACAACTAAATAAACTAAGAAAATGGTATTCTCACCAATCTATTAAGTGATTTATTTTCTTTTTATTTGGGCATGTCCCACATTTCAACATAAAATATCTGATCACTTTATGCTTAAATTTCATATTTGCAAACAAAGAAGAGTTTGTGCTGCCTAGCATATTCCAGGAGATATCTTCCATGATCATATATTTCACTGAGGGCCCATTACATTGCTCCAGCCAATGTTGCAATTACCAGTTTTAGTCTCTCTGATTATTAGAATGTCTTTCTTTGGGGAGTTTGATGTGCAGCCATCCAATTGAGTATAGCAATTCTCTAGTTCCATTTTGTTAACTTTGGATATAGGAGTATATGTTTGGATGATAATGAAATCAAAATGCTTTCTTTTGAAACATGCTGATATTAGCCTAGGTCCAATTGGGCTGTGGCCAATAAGAAGTTTGTTCTTTCATTTAGCAGGAATCTGACAGTTTTTTCATGCTTATTGTCCTCTCATGCATAGATAATTCTTCCATCATGTGTTTCTCTCTTTCCATCCATTGCCTTCTGTGAGGCCATTGATATAGTACCAGTATCTCAAGTTCCTTTTTGAGAGGTGACTCCTTTCCTATTTGCTAAAGTGTTTGGATATTCTATGTTCCAAATATGAGTTTGTCCTTTATTATTTGTAAAGGTAAGGATCATAATAATTTTCATTTTTCTTTTTCTAGAACCCTTTTCTAAAGATAGTTTTAAATGTTTGCCTTCATTTTGATGGTTTATAGTTGAATGTTTCCTAATGGATTTTGCTTATTCTCAATAACTTGACTCAGGTTGATCTTTGGAGGGTTCAAATGATGCAGAGAAATTTGCTGTCTTTGTTTTTGGTGCTTTTCATGGTTGGATTCTGTAGCATGTTAGCAATGGTTGCCTACATCCAGCAGCAGTGCTGATCTCTCCACTGGATGAAATGACATTTTCTTCATTTCTGATGTTATGGTTAGTATTTTCTAAATTTTTTTAATCATGAAAAACTCAGTGATATTCCCATTATTCTGATAGATCCAATCAATCCTGAAGCTGGATTCTTAATTGGGATGGCATATATTCCTATGGATCTTTCTTTATTTATCTAGACTTATTAGACAATATCAAATTGAAACACTGTTTTCTTAACATTTATTGTTATTCATTCTAAAACATTTCTATATTTTCTTATTAGGTACAATAATCCACTAATACAAAATCTCTGATGTTACTTTCTGTAAATGTCTTATTTAAATTTGGAACTATTATTAAAATGCTATAAAGATGTTTAAGAAAGTTTTGTGTGATCAATAAACATTTTAAAAAATTCATCTGCATTTTATTCATTCAATTCTTTTGAATACTTTATTTTTATGTGAAGATTTAAGATTAAATTCTGACAATTGAGAATAATTTGGAAGTTTTAAATAAAATTTTTCGTTGATTTACAACAGGCGTGTCAAACTCATTTTAATTAAGGGCCATTTAATGAGCCTGTAAAATTGTCGCGGGCCACATCATATTTAAAATTTTTTTAAATGTGATATGGCCCGCAACAATCTTACAAATTTTAGAGTAAGAATTCAGAAATATAGAGAGGATAATTAAAAATATTTGTGTAATCAAATGAAAATATTACAAAAATATATAATTACTACAAAATTGCTTTTAATTATACTTCTTTATATCGTCCCTTATCGTTCCCTTTAAAGTCCTACTGTCATCTAGGGCACTATAAATCCTACTTAAAGAACGACGAAACAACTGGGCATTGTCCACCCCCCTCTCAGAGTTCGCTCGATCTCTGCCGACACCGGGAGAACTCATGACTCCTAATCAAGGTTGTTAATCTATTAAATATGTGTCTATGTAGTGTGTGTTATAAGATGTATAATAAGAAAATAATTTAAGAAAATCTACTTTAGAAGACAAACTGTCCAATACTATTTAATAGAGTGCATAATAAAATAAAAATAGGACAGGTCCAAGTTAACTTCCTCACATTGTTAGTTATAATTTATCAATTGCTGTAGAGTGCTATTATTTTGAGGTATTATAGTTAAAATCTAAGCACTGATAGCAGTAGCTATCAGTGCTTAGATTTAAAAAAACTTTATTCGCATAGTACTTTCAATTGATATACGGCATCATCATCACTAAATTACAACAATTAACATAAGAATGGTTTAAACAAAGTATGTAGAATCTTCACAGGGTTCTATTTACAAAAGTTTAAAATTTGAAAAATTTCCAACATCAACTAAAAATTGTAATTTAAAAAATCTAATAGAGTGCATAATAAAATAAAAATAGGACAGGTCCAAGTTAACTTCCTCACATACTTGAAATCAAACTACTTAATTTTAAAAATAAATTCCATAATGAACAAATATTTCTGTTATAATATAACTGCTTATTTTTATTCAAATAGATTTTGTTTACTGATGATCATCATATAGACAATCGAAAATTCTTTATTCTGAAATGTTTTCAATCATTTCTACGGGTTTGCTATTATTTTGAGACAAGTATTGAACATAGGATTGGATGATATAACTAGTGCATCTCATTTTTAAATCTCAGAACAGTTTGCAGCATTTTCTATTCCTAACTGACATTCTATGCATCAGTCTTTATATGATTGTGAGTTTATTTACTAAAAGAATTGGATAATTTTTGTATGTCATAATATTTGATATCTTGTCTAATAGATATACCCTTTAGAATAAGTTTTGGGTCTTCCTATTTTAAGTACATAACTTTCTAAAAGAGCTATATTGACTAGTCACTGGGTTGAAGGCAGAATTTTTACAGAAATGAAAGTCAAATATCCATTTAATCCTATCATATATATCTTAATATAAGCAGTACACATAGTAATTAAATTAAATGGTCAAAACTGTAACTTAATATAAAAGAATTCTTACACTTCAATATTTCTTATTAAAGATTGGTTTCATTTTCATTTTCTCTATCTATTATTATGATAATTTCAAAGAGGATTTTGAAATATATATTAAAATCTTTAATGAAGATTTCAATATATAAAAATAGGATTTCAGAAGAATTCTAAATAGCTATTTATTTGCAAAATACATCTCTTTCATCAAAAATTTAAACTTTTTTATATTTCCTTTACACAATATACTTTCTGAAGATAGATGTCAGCATTACCATGACAAACAATAGTTTAAATAAGTATAATTTTTTTTTAATTTAAAAATAGAAAAAAATTTTCCTTTGTAACAAAACATCAATAAAAGTATTATACTAATTTCATTTTCTGAAGAAATTTAATTTCAATATCTGACATAAATATTTAATCAGCAAAGTAAGCATCTGAAATCTAATATTAATTTCTAATAATAATAATTTTATAATCATTACTTTTAATTACCATAGTGATCTTCTTGTGTAGACCCATAAGTTAATAAATGTGTATATTGAATCTTTGATGTTTCTTCTTGTATTAAATGTTCAACTTGGAAATGATAACTAAGATATAAAAAATTAATTAAAATGCAAATATGTTATACAGGTGGTCCTTGACTTAGGTGAATTCTGCTTTCGTACAATTCGCTCCTTGTGTAGACCCATAAGTTAATAAATGTGTATATTGAATCTTTGATGTTTCTTCTTGTAATAAATGTTCAACTTGGAAATGATAACTAAGATATATAAAAAATTAATTAAAATGCAAATATGTTATATAGGTGGTCCTTGACTTAGGTGAATTCTGCTTTTGTACAATTCGCTCTTTCATACATATTTAAAAGTTAAATTTTTATTGATATGTATCCCAAAAATGCACATATTTCCTTGTAGCCACTTTCCCCTCTCTTGTTACATTGTATGTTGTCAGTTTATTTGTTTTGGTGTAAAATACATATTTCAAATATTGCTAATATTGTAAAATAAATATTTTAAAAACACTTTTCCATGTTTTTTTACATTGCTCAACTTTTGTACACATTTCAGGAACCAATTAAGTACAAAAGTCAAGGACCACCTATATTACAATTTAAGAACTAAAATGTTATGATATTCACAGCAAAATGAAACAGATTTATATTTTACAGATTATTAATTTGTTTTTAATTAGCATTTAAAACTACATGTATGGTATGATTCAAGAAAATTTTAAAGAAAGCTATAAAATAAAATTAAAATACATAAAGTGGCTAAGGTTAATAAAAAATAATAAGATTAAAAAGATACATAGTGGAGTAGGATACAATTCCTTTTATGCTACATAAGTTGATCATCAAGATTAACGATCAGTAATAAACAGGCAAAAAAATTAGTAATAGATACGAAAAATACAAAAATAAGTTGGGTATAAAATTTCAAATCCAGAGATGATATGTTTTTATTGATATTCTCACAAAGACCTTGCTATTATTTTCCATACTTATAGGCTACCAAAAATATTAATTATATTTATTATCTGACAGATTCAGGTACATAAAATATATGTAAAAATGAAGAAATGCTTTTAAATGTATTTGTGACATCACTATAATATCTCTTGGATGATAATTTATACATAATACAAAAAAATTAATTATTTTAACTTATGTGAATGGCTTTAGTTCCACTATGTTGTGACATTACATTTTTACATAAGAAAAACAAAATTGAATTTTCTGTTTCTAATCTGTGTGTGTCATTTTTCAATGGATATTATATCTGATAATGCCAAGAAAGTTAAAAAAGATAAGTGTCTCAAGGAAGATGCACTTTCAAATGAGCATCAAGAAGCTATAGTCTTAGTAGAGTATTTAGATTCACTAGAAATTTCTGGGACACTTTCATCAATTGGATTAAAATGTGGAATGATTGTAATACTGTTACAAAATAAATCTCTAGCAAATTGATTATTCAAATGGCTCTATATTAATTATTGAAAAAATGATTAATTTGAAATCAGTGTGTGAGAAACTGGCAAAAATGCTTTAATTTCCTGAAATAACTTAAGTGACCATGATTTTCCATTTGAATAGCAAAGAAAATAGTTTCCAGTGAAATCAGTATTTGGAATCATCATAATTAAGACTCAAGGCCAATTTTTGGATTCAGTTGAAGTTTATTTAAAAAAAAAAGTATGTTTAGTTACAGTGGATCAAAAAGTATTTGCACACCTTGTTACTTTGCAGATATAAATAAAATCTTATATAAAAGCATGAAATATGAAGTCTAAATAAAGAATATAAAGGCATTTATTACAGTTTGATACATATTGTAGCCTAAAGTGCATATTGAAAACAAAAAGAAAAATAGAGCTTTTTAATGTCAAAAAAGTATTGGCACATTAGCAAGGTCAAACACAAAGTAAAGTTTTGAATTGAAACAAATGTGTCCTAGTACTTGGTATGCATGTCTTTAGCTTCAATAATGGCTTCTAATCGTCGGGGCATTGATTCGATTAATTTTCTAGTGGTCTCTCGCCCACTCTTCATAGAGTGCTTCCCTAAGGTCAGTTTTGCTGGATATTTTCCTTTTCCTCGCTTGTAGATCCAGTAAGTGCCACAAATTCTCAATAGGATTGATATCTGGTGATTGTGGTGGTGTTTTCAATTGATTTTTCACATGATAAAGTAACTACAACAATGTTATGTGGGCTGTATGCTTGGGATCATTGTCATGTTGAAAGTAAAATGCATCCGCAATTCCCAATTTTGATGCACTAGTCAGTAAATTACCTCGCAATATCTCAATATACTGTCTAGCATCCATATTACCTTCAACGAAAGCCAGATTTTCAACTCCATTATACTTCATGCATCCCCAAACCATGACATGGCCACCTCCATGTTTGATAGTTGCTCTTAAATGTTTTGTTTCCAGGGACGTGTTTGGTTTTTGCCACACACAGTTTTTCCCATTTGAACCAAAAACATTGAACTTGCTTTCATCTGAGAATATGACACTTTTCCAAAAATCTGCAGGCTTGTTGATATAGGCTTTGGCAAAGTCAAGTCGTTTTTGCCTGTTTCTTTCATTGATGTAAGGTTTTTTAATGAGAATTCTGCCACGCAATGTGCATCCTGAAGAAATTTCGTATTGTTTGAGCACACACTACAGTTCCTGACGTTGATGTGACATCAGCTGCCAATTCACAAGCAGCTATGAAGGGGGTTTTTGATGCTTGAAGGATGATACTCCTCTGCATCCTTGCAGTTAGCTTCTTTGGTCGACCAGATCGTGGTTTATTTTCTGTACTTCCACACTCTCTCTGTTTTTTTATTACAGACCGGACACTGGAAAAGTTCAAACCTAGCTGATTACCTATTTTTCCATAACTGAGCCCACTGTCACAAAGGGCTATAATCCTTTCCTTTACTGCAGCAGATAATTCACACTGTTTTGGTGCCATGACTATTGAAACAAACCTAATAATTACTCTAAAGATCATTAAACATTCCTTTTATACAATGTGTGAGCCTGGCAGTTGTTGGATATTTGCATAATTATATTTTCATTGCTTAAAAATATAGCATTGTTGTGTGTGCTAATACATTTTTGACATGCAAAAATAGGATTTTTATTTTTTACTTATACATTTCTTCTAATTAGTAAAGAAGAAAGATGTGTATGCTTATTTATTATAAAAGGCATCCAATAGTTGTGTTGGTTTAGTCACAATTGCTTTCCACTTATATTTTTGTATAATAATGGATGTGTGCAAATACTTTTTTGATCCACTGTATATATTGCAGCATTACTAGAAAGTGCTTCAGATAACTTATACTGTATTTACAGATTTACAGTGATTTGCTCTTTCCAGTTATCCCAAAAATTCTATAATTTTTATAAATATTATCTAATAATTAGATTAAATTTTGAAATCATTAAAATTATTATTATTAAATCATTCTCTGATCACCAACACACTGTATTCTTTTATTGCTGATGTAGCTGCAAAGAAGTTTACTAGTTTAAAATTATTTAATTATACAGAAATATTTAGCACTTTTTCCAAATTAAAGTTTGTTTATATAAAAATTAATTTGTAGATATTTATAAAAAAGAATATCTGATTTATACATTATAACAACTGCTTTTAGCTGTCAAAGATCATGTAATAAAATTTCTTCATCCATCCTTTTTTTAAAACTTGTTAATATTTCAGAAATCATACTCATTGTTAATTTATTTTTGTGTGTTATGTATTAGTGTTTTACATATTTAAAACATTTTTCTATGGGTATTTAATATTTCTAGCATATATATTTGTGTGTTAAAAAAGCAAATTTAAAACTTTTCTCAATGAGAATTTGAGAGAAATAAATAATAAAAATAGGAAATTTATAAAGATTATTTAATTATTGTTGCTTATTATTATTAAAATTTTGAAATAGTCATAGCCTCCCTATTGAAATTCAACAAAGTAAGTGTTAATAATTTCACAAGTATAGAGTATATTTTAAAAATAATTTTAGAAAGTTAGTTTTGATGTATTTATACATCAGAAAATGCATAAAAAAATTACTTTATTATTTACAGAACAATGATGAAAATTTCCAGCTAGAAAAAATTGTAATCTTTTAAGTTTTGATAACTATATTCATTATTATTATTATTCATATAAATTTTATTTTTCGTTATGCTGATTTAAATTAAGTAATATAAAGTAGAATTAATATAAAATTGCATAATTTTAATATGGAGAAATATTTATTTTCTTACAGAATTCTTTCAATGCAAATTGCATCAGTCAGTAAAGGTCATTCACATTAAAGCTGTTCTTTTCTATAAATAAAACATGTGTATTGTTTATAGCTATAAGCAGTGAAGTAAACATTTTTCTTTGAAAATAAATATCAAATTAGTTCATTTATTGTGAATATCATCAATCACAAAAAATCTTTTTTATTATGTATTGTGGATGTAAGTAAAAATTTTATATTTTTAAATTTAATTATAAATTAGTGAAATTTAATACATTTTGAAATTGAAAAATTTAAATATAAGTTCTAAACTTGTAGCAAAATAACTAAGCATAAAATGGATCATTGCTGAAGTTCCATATAAAAAATTGAAGAAAATTTATGATATTAAGAGTTTTTCTTATCTAATGAATAAATCTTGTTTCATTGAATCTATTTGTCATAAAAATAGAAGCTGTAATACTAAATAAAAGTTTAATAGTTCTGTTTTGTAGAAATTTTTTTATATATTCTAGAAGAGATTCATCATATTTCATAATAAATTATTATTAATTTATGCAACATTTGTATAAAGAAATATTTATTATTTCTTATGAAAATCATCAGTTTGTTACAACTTCTTCAAATCAATTAATGCAGGATGGATAACAGATACAACAAATAAATAAATACAATTGTTATATAAATATTTAAATACAAATTCTTAACTTGTAGAAAAATAATTAAGCAGAGATTTGAAATATAAATTTCATTTATTTAAAATCTTAAAGGATCATAATACTAAATAAAAGTTTAATAGTTCTGTTTTGTAGAAATTTTTTTATATATTCTAGAAGAGATTCATCATATTTCATAATAAATTATTATTAATTTATACAACATTTGTATAAAGAAATATTTATTATTTCTTATGAAAATCATCAGTTTGTTACAACTTCTTCAAATCAATTAATGCAGGATGGATAACAGATACAACAAATAAATAAATACAATTGTTATATAAATATTTGGATAACAGATACAACAAATAAATAAATACAATTGTTAAATACAAATTCTAAACTTGTAGAAAAATAATTAAGCAGAGAATTCAAATATAAATTTCATTTATTTAAAATCTTAAAGGATCATTATCTCAAATTCCATTCACAAAAATTGAGTTTACTTTTCCAAAAATCTAAAAATAATTTACTCTGATGATACAAAAAGTTTTAATTTCTTTATAACATATTTGAGATTATTGAATTGATGAAATAGAATAACTGGAAAAAAATATTGAATAATTTAAAAATTAAATATTGAAGATAAACATGAATTAAGATATCTTTATTCTTTGATATTGAGACAGTTCGTGTAACAAGAAAAAAATCAATATTCCATAAATATAATGTTAAACTTCAGTTCCATTCTCAAAAATGCAATTTGATGATGATAAAATTAAGTAAAATCTGACAAAATCAATAGTTTGATTGTACAATAATTTATCTATCTAAAGAAGTGAAAACATAGTCTTTATTATAATTTTACTTGATTTTAAAGAAATTATTTAGTCCATATAAATGTTAGACTTTTTGTTCTTTATTATTATTGACAGATAAATAGATGAATTTTAATGCAGATGAACTACTATCTTAGGCTCAATCCAGGAATGGAAGTTATTTACATGATACAGCAGTAAAATCAGAGGGAATACTGCTACTACTTTTCAGTCACTATTTTGATTTTTTCAGTTTTGTAATAGATGATGAAATTTTTGGAACAAATCTATTCTTACTGTATTATATAGCTACATAATCTGTTTGAAATTTATTTTTACAAATGTTTAGTATTTATTTATTACAATTAATGTTCATATTTCCAATTTTTTTTTGATACTTTGTATTGGAAAAACTTGCAGAGCCAAGAACTCAAACTGAGAATTACCTGTATATTCTATGCAAAAAGTGGCCGATTGTATTATTTTTATTTTTCACTACTATGTTTGCTAGTTCTAATCAGTCTATCTATAACTCTGTTAATCATCTGGCACTGTCAACAACTTTTGTAAGAGTTATAGACAATCCCAAATGATATACTGAGGATCCTCCTGCCAAAATTATATGTTTATTCTACAATGTGCATATAATGACTCAAGCATCAATATATGGATCAAGGGCGAACTGTTAGTTATTGATATGCACAGAAGTGTGTGATAGGAATGCATATTGTCACCATTGTTGTGTAACAGAATAATTGAAATTGTCATGAGAAAGAAAAGCTTTTGATGACAAACATGATGTGCAATATAACACAATCATTTTTACCAATCTCTGATGTATACTGATGACAGTACATTATTTGTAGATAAAGGCTACAAAGCTTTATCCTCCTCCACCATATATAGGAAACATCATGTTCATTTGATCTTAGAACCAATGTAAATAAAACCATATTTTTCTAATAGATGATCGATATGTCATAAAGATCTTTGTTATTGTACCTTAGTGCAATTGGATGGAATTCAATTAGAACAACTGCCACAATTCAAACATCTTTATTCTGCCATTCAAAAAACTTATAGTGAAGAAATAAAAAATCAAATTATAATCAGTATATATATCATGAAATTTTGGTATATACAGACAATCTCTGACTTATATAGATTTGACATATGTAGATCCATACTTACTTAAAGATTCCTTTGACTTAAAAGAAAAATCTACTAATACAAGCAGATAGAGTTAGTTATCCTCAAAAATTTACCCATCCTACAAAACATTTTTACTTTTTGAATAAAATAAAAAAAAAATCAATTAGCAAAAATTTATCCTATGCAAAAGTTCTCTTCAGAATGGGAAATAAATAAAACATTATTTCAAAATAATCCTAAATTTGCAGAAAATATCACCAAACAAAAAATAATGTGCAAATCAAAATTATTCATACCCTTGAAATTAATAACATGACTGATGAACCTTTTGTAGCAATGACTGCTTTAAGAAGATTGGGGTAGTCCAATTGTATTCAACCTTTTGTTTCCTCGGGTTACATACATTTGCTATATCAAACGGGCCACAACACACTATATCAACAGTTAGTGCAACACTGTTGTTGTTGCAATGATTTCTGGAAGAAAGCTAATTTTTCATGTCTTATTAAAGACCTGTTAGCAAAAGTGTCATTAACTGATTTATGTTTCATAGTATAATGACCATCAATGTTATATTTTTTTAAATGATACTTTCTTGACAAATTAAACACATTGCTGAACCTTTTTTATTCAACACAATAAAATATTCCTCTTCCCAGTTATCTTGAAACATCATTTTCATCAGATATTTTTCGTTTGTTATTTGAAGACATCATTATGGGTATTTAAATTATAGTTTGATAAAAAATAGTTGTTTTGTAATATACTATAAGTTTTTCGAATTACTTATGATAAACAAAACTATACTACTAATTTATAAATCACTATAAATCCCTTATAATTTAATCAACAATCAGTTGTTGCCATTAATTTCAAGATATTAAATTCATGACTATGCATTTTGGGCTGCATGTGAAAGCTTGGTGGAGCACATATGGCCCGCAAGCTGCAGGTTGAGTACAGTGGGGGTAATCCTTAAGCTTTTCATGTATGTCAATAGGAATTTTAGACCACTCTTCAATTCAGAATTGTTCTAATTCACTCAAATTTTTAAGATGTTTACAGCTGTTAAGTAATGACAGATATTCTCTATTAGATTAAAGTCTGGACTTTGGGCCATTTCAGAACATTAATTTTGTTGTTGTTCAACTATTCTTGCATAGAGTTTCACAAATGGTTGAGTTCATTATCAGAGTAGAATAGCCAATAATGCCATAAGCCAAGTTTTCTGACAGAGGGCTTCAGATGATCAACTAATATCTTTTGATAATTGTCAAGAGAATTCATTGTGTTATGCATATGGATTAAATCTCCAATATCGTTTATTGAAAAACAATCCTATAGAACAACAGGCTCATAAAGATCTTAAGACATTGCCCAATAAAGGGCTATAGGCCCTGCCAGGGCTGCCAAGAGAAATTTTCAGGCCAGTGACAAGTCTGTGGTCCAGGCCCCACTTAAAAAAGTGCATTGCAATTTTAGTGCACATTTAAGTGCACTAAAAAAGTGCATTGCATTGCAGTTAATAAAAAAAGCCATATAAAACATTAAGCATTTATTTAAAAAGTGTGCAATAAATTCAAAATTTGATACATGTTATATATAAAATACTTTATTTTAACATGACTGCTTTGAGTGGTACACAATATGCTCTGGCGGCAGCCTGCGGATTATTGGACAAGTTATGTGACACATCAGAGTCCAGTGGTCGGGCCCTTTCCGATGCCAGGCCTGTAACAAAAGTCACGGATGTCACACCCTCTCAGTGGCCCTGGGCCATGCTCTACCAGATGGTACTACAGGGCTCCTGCTGTGAGATGGAACTCTGCTTTAATCATAGCCAAGCACAATAGGTACAGAGTCCCCCCTCTGGGTCCACTTCAACGAGAGAAACCATGCTGATCCAGTTGGTTCATTGGGCAGAAGAACCCCCCATGCATGGTGTTGCTACAGCAACAGGTAATAGCCAAGATAGGGCAGTGTTGAGCATCAACTGCTGGAAACAAGAAGCAAGCAACTGGAAACAAGACAGCCCATATTGAATATAGAACAATAGTCCTGCCTTTTTTAGGCAATAAAAGCACTATATAGCAATGAAAAATAATTCACATCAATTTATTTATCTAAGAACGAACATTTTCGGCCTTGTTCATGGACATCTTCAGGTTCACAAACTTAAGCGTGAACCTGAAGATGGCCGTGATCAAGGCTGAAAATGTTCGTTCTTGGATGAATAAATTGATGTGAATTATTCTCCACTGCTATATAGTGCTTTTATTGCCTAAGAATTAGTTAGAGTATAAGCAGGTAATACTTAAATGGATATAAATAGTCCTGCCACCATATTTCAAAGTAGGGATAGTGTTTTTTCGTAGAAATGTCTCATTACTCTTTCTCCAAACATAATTGCCAAACAATTCTATTTTTGTTTCATCACTCCATAACACTTTGTTCC
This sequence comes from Olivierus martensii, assembly GCA_000484575.1. Lineage (NCBI taxonomy): Eukaryota > Metazoa > Arthropoda > Arachnida > Scorpiones > Buthidae > Olivierus > Olivierus martensii. The sequence goes on along the minus strand of AYEL01089103.1, from coordinate 76,827 downwards.
AGAAATAATAATAATCACCATCATGCTGTTTGACAAACCTCAATTGCTAACAACATAACTACTATTTTAATTAAATGTTGAAAATAGAAATATACTCCTCCTGTCACTGTTATATAAGGCTAACAATGAGGAATTTGAAAGAAAGAGTACAATAACAAAGTTGACATTAAAAATGGTAATCTAAGGACAGCAATAGAGGAAAGGTGCTAAGAACATAACATGCTAATCAAATTGGATGATGCAAGAGTCTTGAAACCATGTACTAATTTTAAAGAAGGCTTATTATTAGTCATTAGAGATAATATGAAGGACAGTATAAACATTAATGAATAGATAAGTAAGAATATTTCTACAGCATGGCAGTATACGCTTTGAAGAAAACTGGAAGTCGTTAACACAATAACTAAAGTTCTTGACTATCCAATACAGGCCATTTTAATTCTAATTTTATTAATTTTTAATAATTACAACAATACCTTGCATAGTCCAGATTGTAATTGTTAATAAAAAATTTTTTATTTACTTTATTTTTCAAAATAAATACGAAATGTAAGTGTGCTTGTTACTTAATACTTATATATGACTCAAATAGCCACTATTTGACGAGCTAAGACATGCAGGCGGCTGCTCCAGTGTTTCCAAATTTATCTTAACATTTATTAAGAAATTCAGTTCGATGCTACAGAGAGATGTATGAAAAATGGAAACAAAAGAAACTCATGCAATGTCAATTTTGTGTTTTTTTGATTTAAAAAAAATCTTTGAGTTAAAATTTTTTGTTCATTTATTTACAATAAAAACTTTTAATTCATTCATCCCGTTTTTTTATAATCATTAATTTTTCATTAACTGCACCTTTTCAAGTGGTAGTAACTCAGGAGTAACCAAAAAGATCTTGCCCGCTGGCCATTGCCAGACACTTCTCATCACCATAATCCATCAATTCTTCTAGTCTCTTATTGAATTGTTCAGTCTTACGCAGAGCAGCACTCTTTGGTTGGTTGGTTGGTTGGTTGTGTGTGGTTTTATGGTGCATACAACCAACCAACCAAAGGGCCTTATAGACCAAGCTGCACCAAAATCTGCATTCAGAATGGTGCCAAGCGACTGACTTGGAGAAAGCAAATGAGTTCACCCTCTTAATCTATTTGTCTTTATGGGCTCGGACCCATTTTCTGCTCCTTTCTACTATCTATTATAAATCTTTTATAAAGATTTTAATGTTTAATGAGAAAAGAAATAATTATTAATGTAAGAATTTATGATTTAAAAAATATATATATGCAAATTGAAAATTTCTTGGAACCAATTATAATTTTTCCCATAGATCACGTACTTTGAACAGTCCAGTTTAAATTAGTCCGGTAAGAAAGAGGAACCAATTAACCGGACTCTGTGAGGTATTGCTGTATTTCAAAGTTCATATTGATTGATTTATTTATGTTTTGTATATTGTTCATTGATCATAATTATCATATTACTTGTACAATATTATCCCATATGGAGCTGACTCTTTTTCATTTAGAGAACAGTATAGTTGCCATAATACGATATAGGTGCAATCATAGTAGTCCAGTAGCTCTGGTAAATTTTCTTCAGAAGTTTTGTTAAAAAATTATTTTTTGGACTTATGCAAAATTCAGATTATATAAAAAACCTTCAGTTCTAATTACGAGGGTAATTCAATAAGTAAGTTACAAATCGAAGTTGCAACCTTCATTTTTTAATTACGTGCGGGAATCTGTCACCGCTAGATAGCAACGATCTAGTTTTATTGTGATGCACAACGATCGTTCTGCGCATTACACTGTACAAGATCGGCACCCCTGAGTACATGTACCACGATAGAACAGCTTGCCATTGTGCATGGGAAGCAAAGGATATTCACAAGGAAATGCTGCCCGTGTATGGTGAACATTGCCTGTCACGTCTAGCAATCCATAATTGGGTGCAGAAATTCTCGGAAGGGCGGACAAGTATCAAATCCATAATTGGGTGCAAAGTTCTCGGAAGGGCGGACAAGTATTGAAGACGAACATAGAGCCGGTCAGCCAGTGGAGATCGTCACGCCAGAAACGTTGCAGCACGTCGAAGACATCATCCGAGCAGAGAGGAAGGTAACTGTCGACGCTGTAGCAACCGCTATTGGTTGTTCACGTGGCCAGGCTTACAATATGATGCATGAGTAGCTAGGCTTCAATAAAGTGTGCTCCCGCTGGGTGCCATGCCAGCTTACACCACAACACAAAAGCCAGAGAATGACTTGTCATTGCAGCATCTCCAGCACTACCAGGTTGAAGGGGACGACATGCTTTCTCGGATTGTCACTGGTGATGAGTCTTGGCTGCACCATTATGAGCCTGAGATGAAGCGTACCTCCATGCAGTGGAAACATCCCTCATCCCCAGCGCACAATAAGTTTAAGGTGACAACATCGGCTGGGAAAGTCATGTTGACAGTGTTCTGGGATTGCCAAGGCGTACTGCTCTCCGAATTCCAGCAACGTGGCCACACAGTTACGTCTGCCTTGTACTGCACGATTCTGATGAAACTTCGTGCCGCCATTCGCCGGAAGCAACCAGGCCTCCTCAATAAAGGGGTGTTGCTGCTGCATGACAATGCCCGTCCTCATAGTGCCAATCAGACCACAGCGACACTGAGGTCATTCAAGTGGGAGGTCCTCCAACAGCCCGGACCTCGCCCCGAGCAATTTCCACTTGTTTGGCCCTTTGAAACATCATCTTTCGGGAGAACGCTTTCCTGACGCTGAAGCGGTTGAAAGAATAGTGCGCGCGTGGTTCCAACAGCAACCAAAAGAATTTTATGCCACATTCCAGGGACTTGTGAAACAGTGGGACAAGTGCTTAAATTTGTATGGAGATTATGTTGAAAAATAAATGTTGTTTGTATGTCATTATCTCCATTCATTTCTTTTCAATCACGATTTGTAACTTATTGAATCGCCCTTGTATTTGGGTAAACTAGGGAATACTAGTATTTCACGATCCATTTTTGAATTTTTTAAATATATATGTAAATATCTTTATTGTAAATGATATTGATTATCATTATCAATTTTCTGTACGTGCATCTTATATTGAATAAAAATCTTTGGAGAAAATGAAGACATAAGCTTTTAAATTTTATATACACATTAGAGAATGGATAATCTTTGATTTAATTAAAAATTTCAGAATTTAAAAACATTTCCAAGAGATAGGGAATTTTAGAGGGTGGGGGATATCCTAAAATCATCTGAGAGATGGCATAAAATTGTACAGAAAGTTTGAAAGTTGTAAAAAATTTTTGATTCTTAAATTATATACAGATATACACACATTACACATTAAATTATAGATTTATAACTAATAATCTACCTAATCCTTGGTTCTTGGTATGCAGATTAAAGGAGTTTAATGTACTCAAAACATCATATATCATTTACACCAAATGTCTTTAAAACTTCGAGATTAATTTTATTGAATAAATCAAATGTTGACTATATGTTATTATTCTACAATAAAATATTTTATAATACAATTCTTACATTAAATGATAAATATAAATAGAAAATTTCAAAACTCTACACATATTTAATCTGGATCTTTATCAGAAAAAATCCTCTACACTTTGAGGACTATAGTCATCCAGGAGATTCCGATTATAACAGTGATCCTACCAATGAAAGTGATGAAGGAGAAATCCCTGAATGTCCTTATGGAATAGATTGTTATAGGTAGAAAATTGTTGAATTTATATCTTTTACCTTTTGCATTTTCAAAAATGCTGAAATTCTAAAAAATAATAATAATAAAATAAGTATAGTATTAAATAATAAAGTTTATTGATAAAAATATTTTAGGAAAAATTCACAGCATAGAAAAGAATATCGACATACAAAGAAAGTACGACCAAAAAGAGAAGCGGCAAAGAAAGCAGGTAAGATATAAACTAAATTAATGATTTTTCTCTTCTTGTTTCTGAATTAATAATATATTTTTCTGATCTTAAATTAATAGGGAAAAAACATGATGATGACGATGAACCAGATGATTCAAATTTAAATGATTTAAATGAAGAGGAATCAGATGATTATGATCCTCAAGAATCAGCTTCTGATTGGGAACCAGAGGGTGATAGTGATGGTGAAGATGTGAATAGACTAATGAAAGAAGCAAAAGGCTTTGTACAAAACAAAGCATCAAAACAAGTATGACATGAACATGCAAAGGAGATGATGCTTTTGGTGCTTTCAGCACATCTATATGGAACAGCTTTACAGAGTTATCTAGTGCTGTGCAAAGTGTCTTCTCGTGTTAAAAAATTGGGAACAGACTGCAACAAAATGTACAGAGAAATATGTGTAGTGTTTTCTATATGCCATTTGTGCTATTAGTATTGACAGCATTTGAAGTACTACAAGGCATTTTGCTGCAATATGTTATTTTGTGGGATGGGGGATATATTAATTGCACTGAACAGTTATCAGAAATATTTTCCAAGCATGATTTTCTTGCATACAAATTAGAATACAGTTTGATTTCTGAATATATATGAATATATATACATAAACATTTTTTGGATTACTTATGCTTAAGCTTTAACAATGCTTGGCACTATGTATTTTAAACAGTATGTTCCTTTTTAGAAGTTTAACAGTTAATAAGTTGAATTTGTTGTCATTTATACAGTAACTATGTAAGCTTTTATCAAGTTATTTTCAGTTTAAATCAAGAAATACTATCCCTTGGTAGTAGCTTGTACAATAAATAAATACATTTAAACAATGTATAATATCCATCATCTTTAGCAATTAGATTAAGGGAAAATATTTGTAAAATATGTTATACTGGCAGGTCAGTTTTGTTCTTCTTTCATATAACAAATGAATTGCCTAGTGCCAGACTCATAAAATTTGGGAAAAATCATTTTTCATCATTGCATGATATATTGTTCATAATTCTCATTTTGGTATGATATTGAGAACTTTTACTTCCATTTGTCTTTTGTCAGTATTGCTTCTTGAGTGTTTAACTACAAAGTTGTTAATTAAGTATGTTTGTAATATGATAATGATTTCCTATGTGTGAGAATTAATAATAGCATGAAAAAGTGATCATTTGATGTGTTGCTTCATTTGGAAGTCTTTGTTTGCATGAAAATTAGTAGTATTTGGTGGAGTGCTGATAATAATAGAATGCTATATTATAGAAATATTTATTAAAGATCTATCAAAAAAATTTAGAAAATACATTTATTTTTCTTATATATGTTGTCTTTCAATCTTATATTTTTTTTTTTTAAGTTTTCTTATGAGTTATATTTTTCTCCATTTTTAGAGTAAAACTGTATCCTTATTCATTTCATCTTTCTTGACCAGCCAGTAATATTTGTAATAATGCATTAGAATCCATAATAAAATCTGACTTGAATGTATGGCACTTTATTATTTATTAATTTTAGAAATTAAAAAAAAATCATAAGTTAACTGGTGTAGTTTAAATAATAAAAGTAACCAATTATACACATGAATTACATAAAAGTAAAAATATATTCTGTGTATGTGTAAATGCAGTATGTTCAGTGGCAGAACTTAAAATTTTTGGCCCTCCACAAAATACAGTGGTGCCTTGGTTAATGACAGTAATCCTGGAACAGATTACCGTCGTTATCCGAGGTCCGATTTCCCATAAGATTTAATTGAAAATTGATTAATTCATTCCGGTTCCTCCCCACAACCATAGTAAATATTAAAAATGCAGATAAAACTCATTTAAAATGTCCTAAAAATATGGAAAATATCATTTATTTATTATATTTGCTACAAAAAAATTAACATTAATAAAATGAATTGTTTGTGAAAACAGTTTTTAATTATCAATCTTCATCAGAAGAATAGTAAGGCTCATTTTGACAAACAAACCCATAAACACTGATTAGCAGCTTATAGATTCAATGATTATTATACAGATAAGATTTGATTTTGCCTTTTGATGGTGAACGAACAGTGACATGAATTGCTGATTTATTGTCTATATGAACTGTAGGATCTCGGACATTGGAACAGAGATAGTACATTGGACAGTATCAGAGACATTTTTTTTCTTCTAATGGAATCTGAATTTGTAGGATCTCGGACAGACATTTTTTCTTCTAATGGAATCCAAAATTGATATGAACTGTAGGATCTTAGACAGACTTTTTTTTCTTCTAATGGAATCCAAAACTGCGACGTCACACCACTTGCAGGTGTCAAGTAATATATAACACAAACAAACAATGGAAACAGACTTCGTTCACAGAATTTATAATAATACTCATCTAGAAATTATCTTTAAGAAACTAAAAATTAGTGAACTGCTCCATGTCTGTTTTTAATTAATTAAATAATTTGTTTTCATTACTGTTGTCTACTAATTTGATGTTGAAACAAACACAAAATTTTGTTAAAAAGAATCCCTATAGACATGAACCAACACACAAAAAATAAATGCTTAAATATTCATTTTCATCATAAAATGCATTTATAACAATGTATTCTCGTGCATGGATGAGTGAGATTAGAAAATAACGGGATTTAGATTGGATAGAAATTTCATATAATCAGGAGTTGTTAATCAAAGTCTATGTTGTTAACCAAGACATTTCTTTCTTACAGCCACTTGTCGTTAACCAAGTACGTTGTTATCCAAGGCCTTTGTTAACCAAGGCACCACTGTATTATTCAAGCCCATATCAAAAAAAAATTTTTTTATCTAGATATTTTTATTAGAAAATAACAAAACAGAATAAAATTGTATAATTTAAAACACAAATGAGAATATATTTAAAATTCTTCTTGTTGGATTTTAAATTTTGCAAAATCTCTAATCACATCTTTTATTTCCATATTTTTTGCTACTGTTCCTACTGCCACACTGCTCAGATTCAATGAAAGTTTCATTCTTATCATGGTGCATTTAATTTTTATTGTATTATATAGTTAATTTTAAAAAAGGGTAAATACAGACAAAGAGGATTTGAACTCCCTATAATTCTGTGCCCCCCATATTGTGGGGTTGAGTGCATTGTAGTTCTGCCACTGAATATGTCCCAAACTTTAAAATAAGTCTTCAATGAGTTTTTTTGTTGACAACAAAAAAACTCATTGAAGACTTATTTTAAAGTTTATAATTTGCACTATCTAACAATGGGATCTAATTGAATCAAAAATTCACTTTTTTTTCTTAAAAAATATAAAACATACATTTTCTCACTTATTTTAAATGATATCTTAGCATTTTTGCGCATCATTAAAAACATTATCTAATTCTAGTTTTAACAATATCTGAATCAATATCCTAAGATATCTAAAATTTGAGATATCCAAAATTGAATTTTAAGAAAAAATTTTTGATGTTTTTTCTAATTATACCGACATCATAGCAAAAATTTAAAAAATTATGTTTGGAATAAATATATAGTCTGAATCTTTATTAAAAATTATTCCCATTTACAATTTACAGAATTAAATTTAGCTCATTTTTCACTGAGAAACTCTATCTCAAAATTCATATCTGCTGAACATATCAGCACCATTATAATTACCTGATGTGATGTCATTGTCTATGCTTCAGAAACTTCAAATTATATTAACTGCATAAAAGACTTGCATGAAGCAGAACTTTATTGATTCTGAACCACTTCTTTATAAGGTCATTTAAGAGACCTAATTACAGAAAGAAAATCTCTATTATGTAAACAAATTGGATTTTTAGTTTTAATTTACAGAATAAATATAAAGTTAATATAAATTTAAAAGAATGGCAAGAACAATATCAATATTAATAGATATACTACATGTATCTAAAAGAATGTCATTAATTAATACAAAATGACTACAATACTACTATCATCCAGAAGTCAATCTGTATATAGACAGTGATATCATGTCAGGCAATTGTAATGGTGCTGATAAGTTCAGTGATTATGAATTTTGAGATAGAGTTTCTCAGTAAAAAATGAACTAAATTTAATTCTGTAAATTGTTAATCTGAACACAATTTTAAAAATTTTTCTGTGATGTCACTATAATTAGAAAAGCTATCAAAAATATATAAATGAATGATGCACAGCACAATTTTAACTGAAAAACTTAATTTATTAAAGAATTAGAGTACTTTCAGTTTTAATAAAAGATTGTTAAATATGGAACGTCAATTTAAACATAGGAATGACAAGCTTATGTTTTAAAATATGGTAATTAAAATTAAAATAATAATATAATATTAATATAGTAAGAGATTATAAGTATAATAATAAATAATTCAAAATTAAATAATAATAAGTTTTATGTGCAACTCCATGGTGCCAATATATTATATGGAGGATTATTGTTAAGTACGAAAAATTTTTTGTTTCTGTAATGATTGATAACCATGGCCTCTGCTATTTTGATTTGTGTTTATGTTGTTAACTGATTTTACAACTTTGACTTGATCTCAGATGTCTATGTCATACTCGTAGACCCTCTTTGCTATTGCAGTTGTTAATCTGGCTGCCTGTATATCGCTTTTATGTTCCTTAAGTCTAATTACTAATTCCCTTTTTGCACTGCCTATATATATTTCATGTTGTTGAAAGATGTTTATTGGTATAGTGTATACCCCTTTCATTTATATATTGAAACTAAAAGTGAAATGGCAGTAAATAGTAGTTATCAAAAATTTTTTCTTAAAATTCAATTTGGGATATCTGAAGTTCTAAACATCATAGAAAATTGATTCAAGTATTGTTTGAACTAGAATTAGATAAGATTTTTAATGATGTACAAAAATATGCTAAGGTATCATTTGAAATAAGTGAGAAAATATGTTTTATATTTTTAGTAAACATAGATGCATTTTCAATTCAGTTATATCCTATTGTTAGATTCCAAGTGATAATCTTTAAAATAAGACCTCAATGAGCTTATTCTGTTAAGTAGAAGTCAAGATAGTAAGGGTGAGACATTTATTCTAGGACACTATATATATATACAGGGACTGTATATATATATACAGGGTGCAGGGTGAAGAAAAACTTCGTCATAAAATTTTGTGTACTGATAAAGGACCTCGAAACAAGTCGAAAGTGTCTAATAATCATATGATCTAAATGGCACCATTTTCGAGTTAAACCCTTTAAAGCTAGCCAATCACCAACGAGTACACAAAACATCACGATGTGTCGCATTGCCAAGATGCGTCGCTCGCTTTCTTATTAGGCAGTAGTAAATAGAGAGCGATGCAATGCAATGAGTCTTGGCAACATGACACTTTGTGTAGTCGATGGTGATTGGCTAGCTTTAAAGAGTTATAACTTGAAAATGGTGCCAGTTAGATTACGTGTTCATAGACATTTTCGACTTGTTTCGAGGTCCCCTATCAGTATACAAAATTTTACGACAAAGTTTTTCTTCACCCTGTACACATGTACTATATTCTTATTTTATAATGCTAAATTAATATTTTTAATTATAATGGTGTATGTAACATATAACCATTTTCTGTACTATAAATTATATTCATGTTTTTTTATATTAAACTTTAAATTAATAGATTTAATTTTTAGCATTACAATAAGAAATTTAATTTTTTGTATTCTTAAATTTTGTTTCTTCATCTTTGTTGTAGGTAAGTACCCTTGTATCCATAAAGGCTTGTTTATAGTCCGACGTGGCGGAGATGCTCGTCAGTGATGTCGACGTTAGAAACAATTCATAGATTTAAATTCCAACATTATCCATAACGCGGCGTAACCAACACGAAGTTGTTTCAACATTATGGTTATACCACGACGCTTTGCAATCTGTTACAAGATGGCGGAGTGCTTAAATCAAGAAGGTCCTTGGTTCAAATAACAATATTGAATTTTTTATTGAGGCACTTAAAGATTACTCTCGTTTATATAATACTAACTATAAACAAGCAAATTAGAACGCAGCGTGACAGACATTTTAGATACTAATGAAAGGTTAATATCGTCGGACTATAAACAAGCTTTAAATTAAGGAGCAAACAGAAAAATCATATCATCTCAACAAATATATTATTATTTTTTCTAAAATATTTAGTAAAATATTTATTGTATTACACATTCAAGAAAGACTAAAAATAATGAATATAAAACATATATTACCTACAGAAATCAGGATATGCAGAACAACAAAAAGAGTGCATGAAAATAATATAGCTACTAGATGATGAATTTCCATATGGCAAATCCAATTAGAAGAAAGGATCAAATTTAGTAAAAATAATATCCATTTTATTATTAGTCAGCTAAATGTTTTATGGTAAAGTAATTATTTAACATCTTGAATATTTAGGATCAATTCCATGTTCTATGCCCAGGTTTTTCAAAACAATTCATACCAAACTGATCCCCATCTTGTATCATTCAGCAAACTTCATCAGAATTTGATCAGCCTACGATAGTTTCTGCTGCCAGCTACCCCTTATTCAGATTAAGCAGCATAGTCTTCAACAAATAATCGTATTACTGGATTTTATAATTTTTAAAAATTATATGATACAATTTCTCTAAAGAATTACAAAAAAAATCAATATTTTTGTTTGATTAAAAATTTTAAATGTTTTCCTGTTCTTCAGAAGCAAAATCCTTTATTATATTAAACAAATTCCAAAGTTTTTAAAAATTTATTTCAATGAAAAAAATATTTACACAGTTAGTATTCCTTCATAACAAAATATTGTTCTCAAAAAAGTACTTTCTCAAAAAATACTGTTCATAAATTTTAATTTAGAAAAGATCTTTCTTAAGTAGCATTAGAAAATTATCATACAAAAATAGCTTTTGCACATTTACTCAAATCTTATTTGTCCAAATCCATTTTTTAGAATGTGATTTGCTAGAATATGATTTTCTGAATTTTCTAAGTCTAACTTTCCCAAAGTAATTGTTTATTTTTGTGCCATACGAAAAGGAAACAATAGGAGTATCCATAAATAGTAATTAACAAGAAAGTCTGAGTGATCCCTAGTGGAATATTTTTGAAATAAATAATATAATTCAATATTATCTGATTTGAACCAAACTTTGTCTTTCCAGTTTTTCCATGAAGACATGGCTACATTGTTATTCTAGCTAAGAGTTCTGATATCAGCCTAATCCAATAAAATTCCTAAATTAAAGAATATATAAATTTACTGAAATATAAATTAATTTATTTGTCTTGGTAATCTACATATTTAAGTCATTGCACACATTTTGCAACAGTTATTGTATTGAAATATAATATGTTTATATTTTTAACAGTTTGAACTTTAATACCAAATTCTCCCATCTCAGATCTTTCAATTACCTGCAACATTGAGGCATATCACACATCAATGTGAGATTCATTTTATAACGCATGCTCTAGAGCAGGTTGAGAATTTATAAAAAATAACATGCTCATGTTTAGCTATGAGGCAAGAGGTTGTATTTCTTAATGCAACAATTTAATGATTAATTTTATTATAACTTTTCAGATTGTAAATTCAAAGAAACTATTTGAAAAATTGAAAAGTTATGCTCATTTCAAAACAAGAGTTGCAGGTAATTGAAAGATTTGAGATGGGAGAATTTGGCATTACAGTTCAAACAATTTCAATACAATAGCTGTTGCAAAATGTGTTCAAAAATTAAATAAAAAATCTCGGGGATTTTCAAAAAGAAACAAAAATCAGAGACTACAATATTTAATTAATGTATGCAAATATACGCAAACAATATGTAGCTAGAATAAGTTGCATTTTATATACCTACTGTACATATACAGTATATTTGTAAAATACAATAAAATGAATAATTTCAATTATCTATATGTGGCTCCCCATCATTAATTCAGATAATTGAGATTATTGTAATTACTAAAACTATGTTTAAATTCAAAAATAATTTACCAGAAGTCAATTCAATTACTTTCAAAAAAAATTAAATCACTAATCACAATTATAAAATTGCTATGAAGATTTCTTATGTATTTACCAGTAACTAGCATATTTCTTCAATATTACATCATCATTAACTTCAATTTTTGTAAAAATATATAAATAATAAACATTTCATATAACTTCAAATATAATTTAATAAGCATAAAACTTGAAATTTGTAAAAAAGGGCATTGTTTAAAAAACAATAAGATATATTTTGGAGAAATAAATGAAAATAAAATATTCATATCCATCTTTTGTTTTGTAAAAATAAAAAAAATTAATTTTTTATTTTCATTTTTCTTTAAATCTGTAAAAAACATTTTTGGATAATTTATTGAATTAATCTAAAACTTGCATTTCATCAGATAAGTTTATAATTTGTGATGGATAGATTAATATAACATAATATTGGGTTGTCTAAAAAGTCATGACGCATTTTTTTCTATGTTTTAAGTGTATTTATTTATATAAAGAACAAAGATATATTGCCCATTTTGCTCAATAACCTTTTACCATCTTTCAGGGAGCTTCATAATTCCTTGTTCATAGAAGGATCTCTCTTTATCGGCAGAAAACTGAACAAGGTGCTGATTTACAGCCTCATCTGAATTGAACGTCATACCACACAAGGAGATTTGAAAAGAGCAAAACAAGTGGAAATCTGATGGTGCAAGCTCAGGTGAATATGGTAGGTGTGGCAACACATCCCATCCAAGCTCCAATATTTTTTGGCAGGTGATCAAACTTATGTGTGGTCTTGCATTATCATGATGGAACACAATCCTTTACAATTAACGAGCTCTGGACATTTCTGGATGATGGATTCGTTCAAACTGTTCAATTGCCGACAGTACACTTCTGAATTGATTGTTTGGTTCCTTGGTAGAATCTCAAAAAACACACCTTTAAAATTCCACCATACTGAGAGCATAATCTTCCTCTGACGAAGGTCTACTTTTGATGTCGTTTGAGGCAGATCATCACACCAGGACTCAAGACCATTTGTACACCATGTTGTAAATGATCCACTCCTCATCACCAGTTATCAATTGCTTCAAAAAAATCATTTTCCTCACATTTAATGAGCATGTCGCAGATGTTTATGCGTGCCATCAAATGAACATCTTCAAGTCATGAGGAACCCAAATATCAAGCTTGCTTATGTATCCCAGCTTCTTAAGGTGATTGTGAACGGTTGAATGATGGCTTTTCAATGTTTCTGCAATCTCTCGTGTTGTGTAACAATGGTTTGACTCAATTAATGATTTATTTTATCATCATCAACCTCGGATGGCCTTCTTGACTGAGGAGCATCGTTGAGATAAAGGCACCAGCACAGAATTTCGTGAACCATTGTTGGCACTGACGTTCTTGTAGAGCATTGCACCGTAAACTTTATGCAACTTTTCACAAGCTTGATGCACGTCTTTCCCTTTACAGAAGTAAAACAATACAATATGGTGAAATGCAAAGTTTGGTCTTCCATCTACTTCTTGTAAAATTTGTAAAAAATAAAAAAATGGATCAATTTTTTTTAAAATGAAGTTAAAAACTATCAGCTATTAAATGACATAACAATAACATAGATGCGAATAACTCTACTACTACCAAAAATGAACAATCGCATCTGTTACGAAAATGCGTCATGACTTTTCAGACAAACCAATAGAATATTGTGTAAGATTGCATAATTATATCAAAATTGAAGGAAAAAATATTAGTAAGATATATTCTAATTTATATTTGGGATAAGTTGGATCTAGAAATTTGTAAACTTATTATTAAATGGCATTAATGCAAATAGAATTTGGTTGAGTCAATAATGCCATTGAATCACATAAGGAATATATGACTATTTTAGAGCCCATTACAGGCTGGTCAGCAAACATCTATGATGAAGTTGACTGGAATGTTGAAAGATTGATAGCAACTAGAGATGTAATAATATAATATCAATATTTGGCACTGCTTGATTCTTTTTACAAAAAATTTATACTGTCTGATTCTTGCCTGGAAAAAAAATACATAAAGTATTAATACCAAAAATTTCAATGAATTATTAAAATAATAATTTATTAAAAAAGAATATCTTATAAAATTTAAAATGAAAAGTCTGCATCTTTTTACTGTTTTTTCCAATTTAATAAATTATTTCTAAGAAATGTAATTACTGATTCAGTGAGACTTGTATAATTATTAGATGTTTAGGACTACCATTAATAGAATTGTTGTTTTATTATATAAAACATAACTATGATTATAAAAAAATTCCAGTTTTAAAATCATAATTAAAATTCCTTAAAAAATTCTCCCAAATAAATAATAATAACTTCATTTTAAGGAATTTTTCACAACAATGGTTTGAAAAATGATAATGATTGAAATGGGAAATTAAAATGTAGTGTGAAAATGAAATAATAATGTGTAATCTAGCTTTTCAATGCTATCTCCCACTACTAATATTTATAATAAAAAATTTAAGAGGGGAAATGATATTCTTTTTGATATGCAATTGAAAAATTCTCTACCAAATATTAAAATTAAATTTTCCTGGATATTTGACAGTATCAATAGAAAAAGTATCAAAATTCAGTAAATATCATACATATAATTAATGGAACAGAAAAAGTTAGTATATAGTACATTTAATAAGATCAGCTTATTGACTCAATTAATGATTTATTTTATCATGATCAACCTCGGTTGGCCTTCTTGACTGAGGAGCATTGTTGAGATCAAAGTCACCAGCACAGAATTTCGTGAACCATTGTTGGCACTGACGTTCTTGTAGAGCATTGCACCATAAACTTTATGCAACTTTTCACAAGCTTGACGCACGTCTTTCCCTTTACAGAAGTAAAACAATAAAATATGATGAAATGCAAAGTTTATTTATCTAAAGTATCTACATAGTTGCATTGACACAAAATCATGAGAAATATCAGTTAAAATATATTGTTTAAGAATTCTCCAATAAATTATGAAGAGTTATCATATCAGTCTGTAGGAATATCTCTATGATGGTATTTTTTTAAGATTTTTGAAGTGTGTTTTTTTCATGCAGAAATATAGATATATCAATTAGAAACTTTTCTATTACAATTCACTTATAAAAATGTTTAAAATAATTATTAATTACATATCATAAAGCATTTTAATCTACACTTAAAAATAAACAAAGTGTTGTATAAAGTTGAATTTGCATCATTAATGAGATATGTGATTTTTTAGAGTTGTCATGTGAATTATCTCAACTACAGTTATATATTATTAATAATATATTGTCCAACAACAGTATTTTTATTAACAATACTTCAGAGCAGTGGCACTGAGAGGGCAGGGAAGAGGAGACAAATTCCCCGGGGCCCGTAGAAGATTAAAGGGCCTGGGCTGCTTCCTAACAATAAGAATTTATTATATATATAGGGCCCAAAACCTGGTTCGTACTGGGGCCCGGGATTTCTCTCAGCGCTACTGCTTCAGAGAGCATAAATACTGCCGTTAATTATTCTCCGTATATCAAGTGATATTTGGGTAAGTATTAATCAGTGAAATGCAAAATTTACTTTGAATATTAGAGAGAATATATACTTGAAAACATTAAATGGCATGAAAATTATAACCAAAACATTATAAATCATTAATTTTCCTTAGTTTCACAGCAGTCTTTTATGTATAATTTTTTTCTGTTCATTAAATTCAACATATAAATAGTCATTGATTTAAAATGCACAATTACAATACATAGGTAGTCAATGAAATTTTCCTTAGTTTCACAGCAGTCTTTTATGTATAATTTTTTTCTGTTCATTAAATTCGACATATATATAGTCATTGATTTAAAATGCACAATTACAACACATAGGTAGTCAATAACTTAAATAGTTTGGTTTGAATCCCAAGATAATAAATTGGAAGTGGAAATGTCCAAAATTTACGGATTTCACTCTACAGATTTCTGTTAGTGCATTTATACATTATTGTAATAAACTTAACAAAATTACAAGAACCAGACATAAAAAATTTAATTTTGTGTCTGATTCCTCTAGTTACAGGAATCAGGCACACAATGTCAGTTTCTAACTTGTATGTAAATAAATTATATTAACTAGTCAGAGTTATGTATATTTCATTTTGTTGTCTTTAATATGAAATGCTAAAAGGAGAAAAAAATTGTCATATTGTGAAAATTAACAAAAACAGAATAAATAGATGTTTTTTAATAAATGAAATATTAATAGGTCAGTTGAAATTTTTTTATTTCTGTTTTTTCTTTTTGTTTTTTAATTCATTGGCAAATTAATTTGCCAATGAATTAAAAAAAATTCAAAAATGTTGAAATTTAACTATAGATAAAATAAAAATTCTTTAAGAAATTAGAAGTCTTACTTATTTAATTTAATATTTTTGATATTAAATTAATAGTTTTTTCATTAAAGCTTTTACATTTTTTGAAAGGCATGAAATATTATTTCAGCAGTTAAAAGCATAATCAATTATTAAATAATTTGGTATATCTTTTCTGAGAATCTATCATAATTTTTTCATATTATAACAGAAAAATTCTTTTCTATAAGAAAATATTTATATTTTAAAATTATAAAATTTTTCAGATAGAAGTACTTGTATACAAATAGTATATCAGATTATAGTTTTGAGACCTACTATTGGTAATTATCAAATTTCATGAAAATCTAATATTCTGCTATTAAAGGTCACCTTTATGTCACATAACATAATCCTACAGAACTGCATTTAATATTATGAAAAATTTTATATTATTGATAATAGATGGTGCTATATGATATATCCAGAGCTTTACTACTGCAGAGGGTAACACTTAGTGCCATCTATTGTCAATACAAAAGAATAACTAATCATTCAAAAACGACGACACGCTAGAAAGTAAGCGATTTTAATTCTATCTCTTGAAATGATTAATTTTTTATTTCTATATGCATTTTTCCAATCAATGAAATTACTGAGGAGCGGGGCCATTTTCAACCACGGGCTACACCAGTGGAGGGAATAGGAATGGTGAAAAGCAGGATCACCGGGCTGGGCTTGGAATTCCGAAAAAACTTTTCCATAAGATGTCGGATCCAGGTGGTCTTGCGTGGCACGCGGCCATCAGGCCGCCAAATAAAATAATTTTAAACAACGAGTTTTGATTAGCATCAAAAAAGTTTATTTAATCTCAATAAAATTTAAGTTTTTATAAGATGATGATAAAAGTCATATTAGATGTGATATTGATAGCGTATTATATAATGCCCATCGATGTATTTATGTATATATATATATATATATTGATTGGATAGACTGCTCAATCTTAAAAAAAAAGCCGTCCGCCATATTGTAGAACGGATATTTTCGCGAACGTACATTCGACGATATAGCGAATTCACTTTGTTTTAGTGGCTAGACATATCCCATTTATTTTAATAAGTACGATGGAAGATTCTGATAATTAAGTAGGTGGGTACATACGAATTTATAAAGTTTATGCTAAATCATAGAGTTGCCATTTTACTATGTAATTCATTTATTATATCATTTGGAATTAATTTGATGATGACGATGACGATGACGTTATCCCGAATTCGGACATGACTGAAGAATTTAAATAAAGATATTTTCATTCCGGCCTCAAAATACTTCATTCCCACGGGTGATCTCGACCCGGGTACTTATGTTACTTGCAGAGTCGAGTGAAGTCTCCATGCAAAGTTTGATTCTGAAGGGTAAAACGATGGGGAATGTTTGAGGAACAGACAAAACATTGCATTTTATATATACAGGATGATTCAGGAGGAATCTGCAATCTTCCTTTTGGTAATAGTATTGATGATACTAAGCCAAAAAAGTCGGTGGCCGGATGGTCGAGTGGTAACGCGTTGGCGTGCCATGCAGGAGGACCCGGGTTCGGCATCTCCTGAAAAGTTTTTTCGGGGTACTGGGTCTGGCCACTACCCTCTGAACTACTGTACTTCAGAGGGTAGTGGCCTGGCCCGGCGATCCCCGTTCTTCACTGTCCGGCCCCCTGCACGGGTGTGGGTACAGATGCAGCCCGTAGTTGGAACTGGCCCCGCCCCTTAGTAATAATCTCACTGATTGGAAAGGGACCAGTTCCAACCACGGGCTGCACGTGCAATATACAAAAAAAATAATTTTTATAATAGTTTTATTCTGAGATAAATCAGACTTATATTTATTTTAATTTTTTCAGCTTATTTGTTTTTTGACATTTGTGAAAAAAATAAATAAAAAAACATCATCAGCTGTTTTGAGTGTAGTCAACGATCTATACAGTGCATGTTGAGATTGGCAACATGAAAAAGATGGCAACTTTTGGTCAGTAAGTCGTCTGCGAGAGAAAAAGGTATTTATTTTGTTATGTTCATAAATTCGATGTATAACAACAATATAAAAATTAATAGATTTTCATAAACTAACTAAAATGTTCTACTTATTTTAGTTTGCTATTATCATCGTAATTGTAAAGTTCAATATTTCTCTGAACTAATAGATTTAACTTTTTCAATATAATGAATTTCATCATGTATATCTTGTAAACTTGGGTAATGTGAATGAGAGTTGGGAGATAAATGTAAACAAAAATAAGTTTGCTAAGTTTGTTTCCTTTTGGAGTATCTGGAATTGATTTCTGAGTCTTAAACCTTGAAAATTTAATTCTTTAGGAAGAATCCAGGAAAGAACCATTAATATGATAGTTCTTGACTATCATATTAATGGATGGTTCTTTGAAGAAATGTTAATTAAATACGTTTTAATACTATTTTACGGTAAAATACTAACGCTCGGACTCGAAAATAATTGATTGTACTAAACTACACCTTTACCTAAAATAAAAATTATATAGAATAAATTTTTTCAGGATTATTTTCTCCTATCTTTTATTTCTGTAATGATAATTTATAAGTATAAAAACACACTTGATCGATATAGATGAATACATTGATACTTTAAAACAAAAACTAAGCAATTTGTGATAAATTGAACCTAAACCTTTCCTATATTAAACAAAGAATTCACCTGCAAAGTGTCCTATAATCCACAATATAATAATACCCTGAATTGAGATCTCATGAATTGAATTTAACTAACTAATTTTCAATGAAAAAATAATAATTGTAAAACGA
Organism: Olivierus martensii; assembly: GCA_000484575.1. Classification (NCBI taxonomy): domain Eukaryota; kingdom Metazoa; phylum Arthropoda; class Arachnida; order Scorpiones; family Buthidae; genus Olivierus; species Olivierus martensii. The sequence continues at coordinate 57,704 of AYEL01089103.1, read as the reverse complement.
ATAGCATGAAATATTAAGATACAGTCAATTCCCGTTATTTGCAGTAGTTAAGTTCCATAAATTCACGAATACTGAACCATTGTGCCTATGGGAAATATGGAGTTAGGTTCCTGCAAATCTTTCTTCCTTGCTTTGTGTCTTTTTTCTGTTTAAAGATATCTTATCTAATGTGTATTTCAGTACTTACAAATACAGTGGTACCTTGGTTAACGACGGTAATCCATTCCAGGATTACCGTCATTATCCAAGGTGCGATTTCCCATAGGATTTAATTGAAAATTGATTAATTCATTCCGGCTCCTTCCCACAATCATAATAAGTGCTAAAATGCAGATAAAACTCATTTAAAATGTCTTAAAAATATGGAAAGTATCACTTATTTATTATATTTGCTACAAAAAAATTACCATTAATAAAATGAATTGTTCATGAAAACAGTTTTTAATTATCAATCTTCACCAGAAGGACAGTTGGGCTCACTTCGGAGTTATTTAAAAAACGAACCTGTAAATACTGATTAGCAGCTTATAGATTCAACTATTATTATACAGATAAGATTTGATTTTGTCTTTTGATAGCGAATGAACAGTGACACGCACTCGCTGATTTATTCTCTGTATGAACTGTAGGATCTCTGACAGACATTTTTATTCTTCTAATGGAATCCGAAACTGCGATTTCGCACTACTCGCAGGTGTCGAGTAATATATAACAAAAACAAACAATAGAATTAGACTTTGTTTGCAGAATCTAAAATAATAATCGTCTAGAAATCATCTTTAAGAAACTAAAAACTAATAATATAACACAAACAAACAATAGAATCAGACTTTGTTTGCAGAATTTAATTAATAATCATCTAGAAATCATCTTTAAGAAACTAAAAACTAGTGAACTGTTCCATAATAATCATCTAGAAATCATCTTTAAGAAACTAAAAGCTAGTGAACCGCAATCGTCTAGAAATCATCTTTAAGAAACTAAAAACTAGTGAACTGATGTTCGTCTAGAAATCATCTTTAAGAAACTAAAAACTAGTGAAATATTGCATGTCTATTTTTAATTAGTTAAATAATAATCTTTAAGAAACTAAAAACTAGTGAACTATTGCAAATCTATTTTTAATTAATTAAATAATTATTTTTCATTACTATATCTGTTGCACGTCTATTTTTAATTAATTAAATAATTTGCTTTCATTATTGTGTTAATTATCATTTACTTAAATATATTTTTATATGGTTATAATTTTAATAATGATATTGTTTATTATCAAATAGTTAAATATATTTTTATATGGTTATAATTTTATTAATTTTAATAATAATAATATTGATTTGAATTGATTGTGATAAAAATAATGATTAACAAATAAAATAACGAATCACGTGATGCGATGACTAGTGGTTTTACAGAGCTGTATTTTGTCGGACATTCACATAATCAGGAGTCGTTAACCAAAGCATGCGTCGTTAACCAAGACAGCCACATAATCAGGAGTCGTTAACCAAAGCCTGCATCATTAACCAAGACATCCTTTTCTTATAGCCACTCGTCGTTAACCAAGTATGTCGTTATCTGAGGCCGTCGTTAAGCCAAGGCACCACTGTAATTAACAGTATATGCAGTGTACAGTACTGTATACGATATTATAATTACAGTAATCTTTATTTAATTTTTTAAAACACTAGTAAATAAAACCTTAATTTTGATGGGTAGTTGTTTGATTGGCAGCTGACACATTGTCATTCTGAAGTGCGTTGAAAAACTATGTCAACCTTGTCTGTATCGCTTTTTGCCCTCAGATATTCTAAAATTTAGACATAAGGAGCAAATGAGCAGGAAGTTAAGCACCTAAATTTGGTGCTTAACTTCCTGCATTCAAGCATAGGATCACATTCTTCTGTGGGACCTGTGGATGATATGAAAAAGCTTTTGACCTCTCTGTGGTCTGAGGAATGAGCAAGGATAGGTAATGAGATTTTCCCGGCAAAACAATACAGAAACTACATTTAACAATTAACTTCCTTTATTAGAGAGAGAGAGTTTACATTGGTAACAATATTTTCACCACTCAGTGGGAATCCGTGAAAACCGATTTTGTGGTTACAAATAAATTTTCGTAAATAGTTGAATACAAAATCTGCAAATAACGAGAATCGACTGTATCTGTAAACTGAAAAATAATTGTTGGAAAATTGTTTTAATTGGATTATAATTTTTATTGCATTACTCTTGCATTTGAATTCATTCAAATTAAAAATCATGATTAGAATTTCAAATTAGATTTTTTTATCAACTATAAATGTATATTGAATTACACAGAATATATCAATCTTAAAAAAATATAAATGTTTTGCTACCAATTCACAAGCACAGATTAATTTTTCAAATCCTGATGATAATTGTATCTATCAAAACAAATAAAAACAACAGCATTCTTATAGCAGTTAATAGGAATATAATAAATATTTACCAGAGTGATTTTGGCTGTTCTATAGCTCTCATTAGTAGTGATATGTTATATTACAATCATTTGAGCGTTAAGTTCCCTAAAGGACTTATGCAGTTGGTTGATCAAATTAAGAAAAGAAACAAAGTCTACATGTTATATGGTTCAGAAGTTGCATGAAGAGACAATCAATATAACCTATATATTTAAATTTGTATCTACCAAATTTTCCATGCAAAAAATAGAATCAGTCTGATTTCTCTTGTTCCATAGACTTTTCCATCTTTAGTATAAGGAACATTATAAACTGCATTATGCTGTTAGAGGGAAGAGTGCAGTAAATTTGTGATGATAAAATGAAGAAGGGGGAAGAGCTATACAAATTGTGATGTTACATGTAAAAATGATTTTCTTTCTAAAAAAATTTATAAAAATACATTTTATAACAAGCATAAACATTATAAGATATTTATATCAAGTTATTTGAAGGTTTATTTTAAAATTAAATAATGTGTGTAACAAAATACAGACAGTTCCCAATTTACATAATCTGTACTTATTTAAAGAGTTGTGATTAAAAATATACTGATCAGAATAGATAAAGTTATAATGCAGAGATACAAGCATTTTTCTCCTAATTTCATTATCATTTATACATGGTTTTACGGGCTTATTAGGTTGCTTTAGTTAATCTAAGCTCAGATCCAGACTTCTCTAGAAAAATTGAAGGCATGGGGCTTGGAATTGAATCTGAATCCTCCAAGATGGTAAGCAACTGCTTTACCACCTGACTTATATGCTTATTCTTTAATTGTTTTTAATGTTTTGTCTTTGTGACACAATATAAGATTGTTTTGACTTTTGTAAGGTTTTATGGAACAATCCACTTAGGTAAGTCAGGGATTGCCTGTACCAGTGTAAAATAATTGCCATTTTCTACTGTCTTGTGTATTTTTTTTTTTTATGTAAAATTGGAGAGAGAATTTTTAAGGGAAGAGCCATCAAATTTGTGATGTCATGATCATAGTCAAACTTGACGTAATAAAAATGACAAAAGAACAGGTCAGAAAATGTTTGAGATAGCATGATATAATTTATGGATGCTCCTAGTTATAGTTTAAATTAAATTTAGTCAATTTAAAATTTCAATTATTTCTAAATTTGTAATGCTAGTTATTTGCTGATATTTGATTATTATTAAATTAAACCAATTATCTACGTAAAAGTAGTGAAATATAAGTTACAGATGAATTATATATCTATAGAATTTAAAATTTTTTAATTTAGCATTAAAACATTAATTATGGAATATCTTGATGTATACAGTAATTCCCATGCTTAGGTGTATCATTCCACAAAGACATAACAGTAAAAATAGTTTGATGGCCATATAGTTAAAGCAAGTGCTTATCATCTAGATTCAGTTCAAAGTCCCACACTTCCAGTTTTTATAATAGGAATCCAAGCTTGGCTTCTCAGCTAAAATTAACTTAATAAGTACATATGATAAATGACAAAATTAGGAAAAAATACATTTGCAGCACATATTTTCTCAGGTACCTCTACATTACGGCTAATGAAGCTATTCATTTCAGATTTTTTTTCAAATTAGGAAACTGCCACATAAGTATGGATATACATACATTGAGAACTGTCTGTAAGACACATTTTATCATCATTTTTAAGCCAGATAATACCAGTGCCCAAATAGCCAGATAATTTTTGTGGTTATTTTATCATTATTGCTTCAAATCAATTATTATTTGTCAATAATTTATTTACTGATAAAAAGTCAATGAAATTTTAAGTACTAGGATTCTAAAATAGGCATAAAATGTATTTTATTGCTATTACAGATCTTTGTCAATGGGTTTATTGCTCCACAAGTTGCGAACATTTATCAGAACAAATTTTGCTCCAATTCCAGTATATGTTGCCGAAAAGTGGCATCGAAGATTAAAAATAGTATATCTGATCTGTGCTTGGAATTTATTTGGATATGCTGTATATAAAATATTTTCAAATAAAGATAAAAACAAGGATATTCCAATGAGTAAGTATTATCTTTATTTTATTAAATGTAATGAATATAATAACAAATTCTTTTCTATACAGGTTTGTATATTGCCAAAAATTTACAACTTGGCAATACAAAATTAATTAAAATGAATAATTTGAATGTGGAAGTTTTTGATTTAACAGAAGAAGAAATAAATAAACAATATGAACTTTATGAAAATAAGGAAAATCAAACATGATCCCTCTGGAGATAAAAAAAAGTATGATTTAATCAAATTGTTTTGTAGAATAATAAAATCATGACTTGATTAAAAAAATATTTTATTTAAAAATGGTTTTTACAGAAGCACTGATATAATACATAAGCAAAATACTTTAAATAATCTTTAAATCCATGCATATGATACCCATAATTGACATTAAAAATAAATTTTTCCTCAGTCTCATAAATGCTTTCTTTATCAAAATTAAAGAATCTGCAACATATAATCCATGCATATGATACCCATAATTGACATTAAAAATAAATTTTTCCTCAGTCTCATAACTCCACCACGATTCAGTTTTAATTTTACATAAATGCTTTCTTCATCAAAATTAAAGAATCTGCAACATACGATTAAATTTTTATGCTATATAATTCCAATATTGATAAAAACCACTTGCTCATACAAAATTCTTTGAGAATACAGTAAAAAAAAAATTTATGTAGTGAAGTTATTTCACAGAATGATGCCAATATAAGAAATTTATCACATGTTGTTTCAAAAATATACTTTAGTGCATTATAGAAATGCTAACTCATAACTATTATTTAGATAAAAAATTTAATTTATTGGAAACTTTTAAATAATATAAAATATGGCACAGGACTTTTATATATCACATCACACAAAAAATGTTTGATATGTACATAATATGCAGCACACTCTTTGTAAACCTATCGTCCAAAATAACTTACTTTTATTCTCCCACACTGATTATAGGCACAATATATTTCTCTAAAAATCTTTTGAATCTCATTCTGTTTAGTAAGAAGAAAAACTTTTTCAATAGTTTTTCACTCTAATTCAATGGCTCTCAACCTTTTCTAAGTTGAAGAACAATTTTGGTTAAACACACACATTTTTGCTTTAAGGCAATTTTTTATAGAATACTGGTTAAAATCATTGCTCTACACACAACAAAATACATTTATCAAATGTACAATAGTCGTAGAATCCATATTTATAAGAAAAAAATTTTTATTGATTATTCCTAAATAAGAAAATCAAAAACAAATCTTCCCTTTAAGAGTTTGAATTCCAAAAATTTTCATACATGCATCTGGAAGTCAGAATTAAAAATTATATAAGAGTGATCACAAATAACTTCCAGTCTGAGACAATAGATATGCTATTTGCAAATTTAAGTTATAATAGTAAATGGAGATTTTTTTCCATATAAAACAAATTGCTAATTGTACTACTGTCATATAACCTCTAATTTCTAAATAAGTAAAAAGTCCAAAACCATAGCAGAATATTTTGATGGCTAACATTATTGGTGGTCGGCTAATCTTCGTTCCATTTCACGAAGGAGTGCCAGACGATAAGCTTCGTACTTCATGACTATACCTTCTAATTCTTGTCTATGTAATCTATTTAGCATCCCCTGAAAGCAGTCTAATTCGGGTAGACGAAATAACTGCCACTATAAAAGAAAATTAATTAGAGATTTTTTTCATCTTGTATATTTTCCTTTTTGCTTTTATAAATACATACCTTTAATTTATAATCTAGTTCTGGAGGTGCTCTTGAATATACATAAAGCCAATGAGGAATTTCTGAAAAGATTAAGCAAAGTCAACACTGCAAAATATCTACAATTTGATATGGCAATACAGAATATAGAATGTTTAACATTCAAATAATTTTTATACCTTTAAATATATGTTGGCAAATTTAACATTTTTTTTAAAATTATAAACCATATCTTTCAAAAAATGAATCTTTTTGGACAAACTATTTTCTAAACAAGTTTTGTTGCCAAATATTTCTCAATAGGAGAATATTGAGGATCTTTGTGTATGAAACAAAAATCAGTTGAACATAATTTTTTTTTCTTCAGAAAATTCCAAAATTTTAAACTGGAATATGAAACTAATAGAGGTGATTATTTTACAACTTAGTTGAGAACAAGGAATTTGCATTGCAAATTGCTCTTTCTCTGATGGTTTGCCCATTATAAGACTGACAAAATTTAAAAAAATTTTTGCTGAATATGGAATATTTTGTCTTGAGAACAAGGAATTTGCATTGCAAATTGCTCTTTCTCTGATGGTTTGCCCATTATAAGATGACAAAATATTCCATATTCAGCAAAAAAAATTTTTTTAATTTTGTCAGTCAGCTACATAAATCCCTTCTCTTAGCATAGGACAAAATGTCTGAACCTCATCTATAAATTTTATAACAAACAGACAATACTGAGTTTAAAGTGATTTTCATTTTTATCATGTTTGTCTTTTAACAAATATTTTTATTTCAAATGAGATAAGTTGGTTTCTATATTTTCATACACAAAATAAATCATTTACTATATATAATCAACCAAAGAATGCTAAAAGTGTTTCCAATATAATTAATTAGAAATTGTTATTTTACAATGTTCATTTCCAAACTTAATAAATCATTTACTATATATAATCAACCAAAGAATGCTAAAAGTGTTTCCAATATAATTAAATACCCAAAGATTTTTGAAATAATTATTAGAAATTGTTATTTTACAATGTTCATTTCCAAACTTAGGTCTTTAATTGATTCCCAAGAACTGTTCATCTGAACAATATTTCTTCAAGAAATTAATTTAATAATAATAATAATATAAGAGGTTAATGGACTATGGGTCTTTGGTTGTTATACCATACTTCTACACTGAAACACAAAAATTAACAAACAAGAAATAAATTTCATTTAAAATTTTTTTGAATATCTTATTAACATTTTGTGGATTTGAGCATTATTGTTTTATTCAAATGTATATTTATTTTATTCCACAATAAAGTTTTAAATATGAATAATGTGCAATTTTAAAAAAAAAAGTCAGTGTCTCAGTTTGAGAAAACACAGTCACTAGCATTTTTTAGAATCTCAAGAAAGCAAAAAATGTAGTTAAAAAAAGCCACTTTAATATGGATGAAACAAAATGAAAATTATAAAACACCCAATATTTTTTATTTTTTCAATACAATTAAAAGATCGTATTTGTTTTACAATTATTGACTGTGTATATTGAGAAGTTATTTTAATAAAAACTAAATCTAATCATTTATCTGCAAAATTAGTCCTATGTTTGGGCATTAAAAATTCCATTTCTGGAATTTTTGGATACAATCTTATGTAGACATATATGAGCTTTTTAGCCTATATTTTGTAAACATCACTATATTTGAATATCTACACCAGAGCTGTCCAAAAAGCAGCCCGCCAAGCCATTTTGTGCGGCCCACGAGGCTTTCACAATTTGTGATATAATATTACTTGTTAATGTAATAAAAAGAATCCTAAAATTGAATTATATTAACTCAATTAATTAATCAATAAAAAGAATCCTAAAATTGAATTATATTAACTCAATTAATTAATTGTTCTTAATTATTTAATGATCAACATGCTATCAATGACTGAAAGTCTTATAAAAATGTGATGTCACGTCAATTTTAGTTTTAGCTATTTCAATTTAAAATTTAGAATTGTGACTGTATTTTAGTTATTTTTTGGTTTCTAACACTCACCATTTCAATGATTGTGTGACCATTGTTGTGAGATTCTGTTTTAATTTTATTTTACTGTTTAATTTAATTTTATTTTATCACGAATTCCTTGCATTTGTGAAATAAGTGAGAAAAAGTGTAAAATAGAAAATGAAAATCGAGTATATTAGTGGTGGTGGGGAAAATGACTTTTTCATAACAAATCACGTGGGTAAACTGCTTTATTTAACGAACATTTTTCTAACTTTTGTGATTTTGGTCGGAAAGCAATATGAATATTTGATAGTACTTATTTGTATGAAAGTGCATTTTCTAACATGAAGATAGTTGAGAATCGAATCAGAACCTGCCTTAAAGATTCTTCTTTTACATATTTTGCAGCCGCTACAACAGGAATGGATGTAAATATCCAGCCCTTGTAAATGCTGCTGCTTGTCCTCTATATAAACAGTTACAATATAATGGATGTAAATATCCAGCCCTTGTAAATGCTGCTGCTTGTCCTCTATATAAACAGTTAAAAAATATAAAAAAATATTGTAAGTTTTTGTTAACATGTTTATTGGATGCAATCTGGTAAATATAATTTTGTTATAAGGTTTGTAGATATTTTTTAACTGTTTATATTTTATAACTTTTTGTTAACATGTAACATATTATTTGGATGCAATCTGGTAATATAATTTTGTAATAAGGTTTGTTAATCTGGAAATAAAATTGGTTTCCAAAAAGAGTTATATTTATGCGTTCCTTTGTAATAAGGTTTATTAATCTGGAAATAAAATTGGTTTCCAAAAAGCATTATATTTATGCGTTCCATTTGTTGAGACAACAGCAATTGGTTTCCAAAAAGCATTATATTTATGCATTCTGTTTGTTGAGACAGGATTTCCAAAAAGCGTTATATTTATGCGTTCCGTTTGTTGAGACAATACCGTATCAAGTACCAAAGTCCCTCCCTTTTTCATAACTGCAGCCCTCCATATCTTTAGTAAACATGGCTATGGCCCTCAGGTTCATTATAATTGGACAGCCCTGATCTAGACCAAGAGATATATCCCTTAGGAAAAGTTTAGGACCCTGCTATTTTGGCTATATAAGGAAGCTTTATCATCTCTGGCCATTGGGTGAAAGTGAGATTTTTGGGGAATGATTGAGGACTAGCTATCCACTGATATCCTCTTATACACTCTCCTATATACCACAGGCATCATTGTTACTTTAGCAAACTATTAAATGGATTAGAAACTAGATATTTGTTTGTGTAAACCAGGGTTGCAGAGTCGGATGGCAAATAATTCGACTCCATCTTAAAAAAAATACGATTCCAACTCCCTAAACTTTGTAAGGTCTGACTCCAACTCCACCCAAAAGCCTCTGACTTATCCATTTGGTTTATTGATTTGAGGATGTCACAGGGTTAAAATAATTAATGTATCAGTATGAAATTTTTAGGATACGAATTTGCAGAATTTCTTCAAGAATTTGGAATTGAAATTTTTTTGTAAATCTTGAGATTTCTTGAGACTGGAATCTCAAACACAATCACTAAATTTCTTCAAGAATTTGGAATTGAAATTTTTTTGTAAATCTTGAGATTTCTTGAGACTAGTGATTGTGTTTGAGATTCCAGTCATGCATATAAATTGAAAGATTTACAAATATTTAATATATTGCTGCCCAAAAGATTGCAGATTTAGACAATTGTCACAGAACCATGTTTTATGTTTTCTAGGAAAACATCCAAGTAAACCAGTATGATTTTGATTTATATATATATATATAAAATCAAGGATTTATTTCATACAACAAAACAAACAATTCATTACTATAATATGTAATTAATGTTTACATGATATGAAAACAGCAAAACTTGAATTCTGCAATATTTGAACATTTTTAAAGATTTTATAATAATTGTAAATAATAGGATTTGGTATATTTCAATTAAAAAACTGTGATAAAACAAATTATTATTAGATGCAAAAAAATTTATAAAGATTTGATGATATTTTCTAAGTTTATTCTTCATTAGAAAAAAAAATTATAACAATTGGATTTTCAATAATTAGAGAGTGAAACTTGCATTGAACTATAGTAAAGGCATCAGTGTCACAATTACTGATACACCAAAACGAAAATTGTGTAATGAACTCAATACAAGTTTGAGCAACTATTAAATAATTTTAGAATCTCATAAGTCATAAGGGGGCATCAATGCATAATTACAATATATAAAATAAATGGAATTTCTAGTATAGTAATTTTATACTGATTATTAAAAGGATAAAACCATTATTTAATTATTCAATACCAATATCTAGAATTTTTCTTAATTTAAAATTTTTGTTAAAATGCTAATTATAATATTAAATTATACAGCAGAATTATATTTTTAAATAAAAAAATTCAAATTAAAATAATACTATACCTTCTGTTAAATATGGATTGGCAGGAACTAAAACATTATGTTGATGAAAATCTGTATGCCTGGGAGGAGGCTGCCTTGTCTGAGCAATAGATAGCATAGGTTGGATTCCACAATTTTGCTGACCATATTGTGTAGCACATGGATGCTCATACTGAACAATCTTTGTAACATGACTGAAATTCAAATGTTATATTTTCCATTATTATTGTATTTATTTAAACTTATGATGTGATGTTGATCAATTATATTATCAAATGTTTATTTTGTGAGAAGATAAGAATACTCAAAGAAAATCTCTTTTTATATCTTATAAAAAGAAAAAACCACTCATACGCTACTATCAGATAGAATCACACCAGCTTCCTCCAGAGTCTTACACTCATTTTTTTATATAAATATGCTTCTCATTCTTACTCTCAAATATTCATCTAACTTGTTCTCTGCATTCTTTCTTTGGCTTCCATTTCCAATATTTGCCTATCCACATATCTAGAACAGATTCGCTTCATCAATCGCTCTTCATTTATTCATTTCATGAGGGCCAAATAGTCTCAAAATAAAGACACTTCCAAAAATACATACATATATTCATATTTACTTAGATTCCAACTAAAAAATATATCAATCAGCTTCATCAATCGCTCTTCATTTATTCATTTCATGAGGGCCAAATAGTCTCAAAATAAAGATACTTCCCAAAATACATACATATATTCATATTTACTTTGATTGGTATATTTTTTAGTTGGAATCGTAGTGGATAAAACTATAATACAACAATATAAGCATTTATCTCCTAATTTCATCATATGTATATGTATTTTATGAACTTAATAGATTAATGAATCAGGCTTAAACCCAGACTTCTCCTAAAAAACTGAAGGTATAAGATAAAACAACTGTTTTACCATACAACTTATGTGCTATTTTTAATGTTACATTTTTGTGACACAATATAGAGTACTATTTTAATACTGTATATACTATGCTCTAGCATATATAAGGTTTCATGGAACAATCCAATTATGTAAATCAAGGATTGCCTGTATTTGATTAATTTGTTCTCGAGAGCATGCTCAGAAAATAAAGCAGGTATTTATTTCCTATAGATATAATAATAAATGTTTGATCAATTATATTATCAAATGTTTATTTTGTGAGAAGATAAGAATACTCAAAGAAAAGATATAAAAAGAAAAAAACCACTCATACACTATTTTATAAATGTTTGAAATATTTAAATTTATAAAAATAATTATCTGATATTTTATTTTTTAAAAAATCTTATATAAAATGAATTATAGTTTCATATAATGTTAGTGTTTTTATGCAAGATCTGAGATTATATTCTGGATTATTTTGAAATTTGGCTATTTAACAAATATACTATGTTCTAAGACGGGTCTCCAAATTACGGCCTGCGGGCCAGATGCAGCCTGCAATATGATTTTATCCAGCCCGCCAATTGGATTATTTATCTCTAATTTTGAGACAGCATATCTTTGTGAACAAATTTTTTTGTGAATGAAATATATCAAGTCAAAATACAGGGCAAATTTATCTGATGAACATTAGAAAAATCACTACTTGTAATTAGCACTTCAAAATTTGAACCTGAGTTTAATAAAATTTTAAAAACATTAAACACAGTTACATCATTCACATTAATGGTTTTATTATAATTTTTGATGAAAATATGAGAATTTGCTGATAGTGTTCGTTGTCATTAATATACGATAATTTAATCTCGCATACTCTGTAATCAGTTTTTATTTGCTTTCAATAAAACCATTATCTAATTCTAGAATTTTTTTTTTTTGCTATGGCCCGCTGAACAGTGTTGAAGTCTTGATGTGGCCCTCATAGTGAAAAGTTTGGAGATTCCTGCTCTAAGACATGAAGACTAAGGATGAGTTCAGAAAATGCTCCAAGAAATATCCACTGGAGAAGCTAAAGAATGATGTCATGACCCATGGAGATCGTGAGACAACATGATGTCATTCTTGAGCTTCTCCAACAGAGACTTTTTGGAGCATTTTCTAAAATAATCTAACAAGGAGAGTGCCAAACATCGTCCCCTCCAATTTTGCCGATTTTTACATATGTTGCTGTACTACACTCCCACAAGCTCATGGTAAAGTAATATGATGCAACTCTCAAGCATTCCTGAAAAAAAGGGGTTTAAAGTTTTCTATGTTGTTTATGTACCAATTGATATTAAAATTTTAATAAATACCACTGTTCGATTTTTGTAAGATGTCATTGAAAGATTGCGGGTTCGAGTCTCTTTTTTAAGAAATTTTTTTTAATCAAAATTGAAATGGATTATTACACAATGTATTTTTATTAATGAAAAATTACTATTTTGTGATTATTTAAATTTCTGCTATGCTTTTTAAAATTTCTATCACAAATATTAAATACACATATAAAGAAGGAATGTAATTAATAAATGAACTTTTTTACACAAAATATTTATTTTAATTTACAAAAATAGATATTATTATTTATTTCTCATCAGGAACCATCTTGATCTCTATCGCTGATGTGCATCTATTCAGATGATACTCATTATAAAAGCATACAAAACAGAATATTGTTTTACAATGCACACATTTTATGAACCCTACATTTTTACAAATGCAGTTGGACCTTCATATATCGAAATTGAAGGTGTCTTAGAAAAATTTCGATACATAGAAACTTCGTTATATAGAAACCTGAATTTTCTCTAATGTAGTGTAGTAGTTAAGTGATATTTTGTCCATATCGCCTTTTTCGTGATCCCTTGACTGCAGCGATGGTGGTTCATGGTTTGTAAAACTCCAACTTAAATGATTTGAAAAAGTTTTGGAAAAAAATATACAAATGAATTTTTTTAATGTTTAAAAATATATATACAGTATATTAATGTATTATAAACATCTACTGCATGTAATAGATAAATGAAAAATAAGATGGACAAAACATGCATTTAACAAAAACAACTAACTAAATAAATTAGAATATTGTATTTAATTATCAGATGTAATTTTGAATATCCTGCTGAAGTAATTTCAATGCAGATTCCTCATAAAAATGTTTGCATTTATTGAGCGACTCAAAAATATTGTTGGGCACATTTTCTGCAAATCGAAACCCTTGGCGAATCGTTTCATATGGTCATATCGACCATTATTTCTTTTTTGGAAGGTTTAGGAACTTTTAATTTTTTCGCCTCATTGTCTTTATCTTGATTTTTCCTATCTTTTTTGAATTAAAATGTCATCATTTGTCGGATATTCTGTATCTTTTATTGAACTTAAAATGTCATCATCTGTCGGATATTCTTCTATGTAACGTCCTTCATCCACGTTTAAATATTCATTAAGTGAGATTTTGTCATTTATTGTGCCTGTTGACTATTTTGTCATTTATTGTGCCTGTTGACTGTAACTGGTTCCAACATTCCTTTGTCATTTATTGTGCCTGTTGACTGTAACTGGTTCCAACATTCATCAATGGGTGACAGTACATTAACTTCTTCCACAACACACTTTTCGGAGAAGCCGGTTTTTATGAAGCAGTTCTGTATTGTTATTATTTTGCTATGTCATTTTGCCACACTTTTGCTAATTCTGATATACACACTCTGAAATTAATTACATTGTTAATGGGTTGATCATTTTCAACTACAAAAATTAGTTTCTTGAGAATCTGTTTTCAATAATGCATTTTAAGATTTTTTATTATGCCTTGATCCATTGGTTGTAATTTTGATGTTGTGTTTGGAGGAAAAAATACCAGGTTCACATTTGTTAATTTTTTTGTTAAAAAAATGTGCAGGACAGTTGTCTACAAAAAGAACAACTTCTCTCTTCTGTCTCGTCATTTTTTTTATCAAATTTAATTTAACCACCTCAAAAATCTCGCTTGTCATCCATGATTTCTTATTGTATTCATAGTCAACTTCTAATGACTTCACTCCTTTAAAACATCTTGGCTGCTTGCTTTTACCTATAAACAAAATTTTAAGTTTTTCTTTCCCAGACATATTGGCACTTTAAAACATCTTGATTGCTTGCTTTTACCTATAAGCAAAATTTTAAGTTTTTCTTTTCCAGACATATTGGCACAAAGGACAACAGTTATTTGTTCCTTGCTATTTTTACCTGCATAGCATTTATTGTCTTTAAAAGTTAGAATCTTATTTGGTAAACATTTAAAAAAAGTCCAGTTTCATCTATGTTAAAAACATTATCAGGCTGATACTCCTGTAAAATTAGTTTTAAAATTGTAGTTTTCCACTGGCTATAATCTGTCTCAGATACGCATCCACTTTCTCCAGAAATAACTTTTTCTTTGATTCCGTAATGCTTTTTAAATTTGTCTAACCATTCAGAACTTGCTTGGTACTCTTTCTGTGCATATTCCATTGCCTTTTCCTTTATGAGTGGTTCTGAGACAAGCATGTTTCTATCTCTCACCATATTCAGCCATTTCAATACTGCTTCATCCACATCATCGTACTTACATGTCCTTAATTGTTTTCTGTCAGCTCCTGCAACTTCATGACTTTTTAAAACAGATTCCCAATTCTTTAGTATTGTTGACACTGCACTTTATGGAATTCCGAATTTCTGCGCAACATCTTTTTTTCTCACTCCACAGTCCACATCTTTTAGCAATTCCACTTTTTTCCGCTTCACTCAACGACTTTCTCTTTGACATGGTAAACGTTTTAGTAGAGCTGAACAAAGACTAACTAAAATCTCTCGGTTCAGTTTTGGTTTTTATTTTAAGCCAATTAACACAAGTAACATACAAAACCAAAACAAGCCCTAGAACTTTACACTAACCCCCTCTACAGTACAAATCGACACATCCATTTTGTTTATTTGTCGGCTTTTTCTAGCCAGACCCAATCTAGACTCCTTACCTTATCCTTTTCCCTTGTCTCTGAAATTAAAAATTTTGATACATAGAAATTTTTTTCAATATATAGAAACAAATTTCTATGAAAATTTCATGAGACTAACAAAAAACTTTGATATACGGAGAATTTAGATATATAGAAGTTCGATATATGGAGGTCCGACTGTATATGGCATTTTGCATACAGTAAAGAAACATATTTTATTTACATTTAAAAATAGAGATTTGTCTTCAATAAACTTTGATGCGAATCATGCATACAGAATCATCAATTTAAATACAGGGGCATTTAATTAGTGGAAGAATAACAAATGTACATTAATAAATGTGCACATTATAAAACAATATTCTGTTTTGTATGTTTTTATAATGAATATCATCTCAATAGATGCACATCAGCCATAGAGATCGAGATCGTTCCTGATGAGAAATAATAACAACACAGTATCTATATTTGTTAATTAAAATAAATATTTTGTGTAAAAAATTTATTTATTAATTACATTCCTTTATATATGTATTTAATATTTGTGATAGAAATTTTAAAAAGCATAGCAGAAATTTAAATAATCACAAAATTGTAATTTTTCATTAATAAATATACATTGTGCAATCCATTTCAATTTCAATGAAAAAAGTTTTTCTTAAAAAATGAGACTCTAACTCGCAACTTTCCAATGACATTTAACAGCAATCGAATGGCGAACGCGTGGCACTATGGTGGCACTTATTAAAATTTTAATATTAATCTGTATATAAACAACATAGAAAACTTTAAACCCCCCCTTTTTTTTTTTTTTTTTTTTTTTTTTTTTTTTTTTTTTTTTTTTTTTTTTTTTTTTTTTTTTTTTTTTTTTTTGAATGCTTGAGAGTTGCGTCGTATTACTTTACCATGAGTTTGTGGGAGGTTAGTACTGCAACATATGTAAAAATTCGCAAAATCGGAGGAGGCCGTGTTTGGCACTTCCTTTGTAAGGCTAATTATTGTAGTTTATTTTCTGAAGTCTATTTGATATTCAACCAATTTTTCTGATTTCTTGTATATCAAATATATCTTATCCAAACTGTTGTATTTTAAATGAATCTGATACATAGTTTTCTCATTAAATATCTTTGGTTTACTATTCTGAAATATAATGCATGTTTTTGGTTAATCAGTTTTCCATTGATGATAACCTTTATAAGTTTGTTCATTTTTTTCAATATTATAGTGTGAAATTTTGTATCTTTATTGAAATTCTCATAATCTGCATATTATTGCAATAAAATCAGATAATTAGCTATTTAGATATATTTTATTAATATAAAAATACTTTTGGAATAATCTCTTATTCAAACTTATATTCTCTCTAATGCAAAACAAAATTATTTCAAATATGTTAATGATTGATGTATGCTTAGTATAAACAGAATAAAGTAATATAAAAATAATTTAAAATTTTCGATATGAATATATTACATATTAGTTAAAGTATAAATCACTTTTTAGAAAAATAAATTGGAATAGACTAGAATAGTGATGAAATGAAACTATAATATTACTTGAGTATAATAACATGGAGTGACCACAATATATATATATGACATTATACAGTGATACCTTGGATTACATTTTACTTTTTTAATGTTGTAAACCAATTAATCAAGTAACATTATGTATTGTTTGTTTATATCTTTCCATACAATTTTATCTTCCTTTCAATCAGGGAACAATATGGTGTCATAACATTGAATAGGTAGAATTACCATAGCCGACCTATCCCCAATATAAATTAATTATAGTTATTTTATTGGATTAAAATATGAAACAAATTTCATATTTAATTTGTTATCAAGTTTTTACTAAGAAATGTAAATGATAAAATTGTAATAATTCACCATTAAAAAATTTCGAAGTTGACAGTTTTGAATAATCCTGATAATAATTTTTAAATAAGTTGTTGATATTTTGGCTATAAATAGATTAATAAATCAGGGAACAAATAATTTTGTTCCAATATAAATTGTATATAGATACTTGAAAAATATCTTTAAAGCTGGAAACTATCAAATAATAATAAAATTTTAATATATGACATTTAAAATATGTAGGTAGTTATTGAAATGAGAAAAATCAAATTGGCAGACTGGAAAAGTGTGAATTAGCATACCCTCTGTCTGCCATGTTTATTGGAACATTACATAAATAAATTTAATTTCCAGATTGTGTCTAAGGCAGTAGTTCATCAGTATTAATGCTGCTTACTGGTCTGTCAATGGAGATGGAAAATAAAAATTTTTCAATATATATTTTATAATTATTTGAAAAACTGTCTTTAAAATCTTTAATTTTTAATAATAATGGCTACATTTTCATTTGTTTAGATAAATAAATTACTGCTTAATTATAAACTATTGTTTTACTGATAAAGCAGGTATTTATTTCTTATTAATAATAATTATTTTCTGAGCATGCTCTCGAGAACAAATTAATCAAATACAGGCAATCCTTGATTTACATAATTGGATTGTTCCATGAAACCTTATATATGCTAGAGCATAGTATATACAGTATTAAAATAGTACTCTATATTGTGTCACAAAAATGTAACATTAAAAATAGCACATAAGTTGTATGGTAAAACAGTTGTTTTATCTTATACCTTCAGTTTTTTAGGAGAAGTAATAAAATAACTATAATTAATTTATATTGGGGATAGGTCGGCTATGGTAATTCTACCTAATCAATGTTATGACACCATATTGTTCCCTGATTGAAAGGAAAATAAAATTATAAGTAATATATCTTTCCATACAAACAAACAATACATAATGTTACTTGATTAATTGGTTTACAACATTAAAAAAGTAAAATATAAAGATTTGTAACTTGCAAATATAATAAATATTTATGTCCTATAGCTCAAAAAAGAAAAAAATTTGGAAAATTTTTATAAGTAACCAGATATAGGTATTCTCCCAATTTACATATATTACTCATGTCATAAAGAGCAAAAAAGAAAAAAATTTGGAAAATTTTTATAAGTAACCAGATATAGGTATTCTCCCAATTGCTCTTTATGACATGAGTAATATATGTAAAATTATATTGGTTTGTTTTTCATTTGATGTGTCACAATATTCTTTAAATAACTACTAACAAGAGTGCCTGGCATTGCTCAGGAATTTCAGGTATATAATACAGTTTATGTGGCAACTCTTGTCATTAAGATGATTATGATGATACCCTTGTTAATAATAAATCTTGATTAGTTTAAATGAATTTATAGATTATATTAGTGTGAATTAAGATGACAAATCACACAGGTGATATATTTTGGTAACAGCCACATTTAGAGCTTAACCTTATCCACTCCAAATAAAATTCTCCTTTCGGCTCCAAATAAAATGTAATTTGATACCTGAAATTCGATATTTTGCTATAACTTTTTTACTTTTTAATTTTTCAGCATGAAAAAATTGGATTTTGTTGTCCATATAGTGTGTCCTGATATCGTTTTTTAAATTTGGATTAAGGACCAAAAGAAAAAAAAAAATACGAAACAATTACGCCTAATTAGCATATGTAAACAATATATAATTTTTCAAATTATTCATCATTTCGGCATCGGATAAAGAAATTTTTGCTATACAGTAAAACCTCGATTTTATAGACTTCGGATTTTACGGACACGATCCCAAAAAATAAAATAAATAATATTAATACAATATTTGCATAAACTGTCCATAGTACACAGTAAAACCTCGATTTTATGGACTTCGGATTTTACGGACACCATCCTAAAAAATAAAATAAATAATAATAATACAATATTTGCCTAAACTGTCTACAGTACTGTACTTGAAATTGAAAGTGACCAAGTACTGTACAGTATTATTGAATTGCTTGTAAAATACTCATTTATTGCATAATGTGTCATATTTATTTTAACAATTTACCTAAATTTAATATACTGTAAAATAACTCAGTATACTGTAATACTCTATGTAAAATAATACAGTTTTTAGGCATAAGTCATATTAATTAGTACAGGTATGTTGAAAATGCTAATTAATGTTTATAAAAAATGACAGGTATGTTGAAAATGCTAATTAATGTTTATAAAAAAATTTTATTTTTATGTTGAAAATGCTAATTAATGTTTATAAAAAAATTTTACTTCGATTGTACGGACTTTCCGATTTTACGAACTCAAAAATTTTACTTCGATTTTATGGACTTTTCAATTTTACGGACTAGTCTTGCCCCTATAGTTCGTAAAATCGAGGTTTTACTGTATATTTAAAAATTTTTTAATACATTATTTAATTACATAAACTTTGACAAACATGAGACCCCCCTCAAGCGCGGGGCCTGATTGGGTGCAATCGGCTTAAATCCGGCACCGATTGCAATTTTATATAGTACAGGTAACCCTCAATTTTTGAAGCTTCAAATTACAGTTTCAAAATTATGAAATTTGTACCTTTATAGAGTTTGTTACTGTTACAAACAGTTTAAATGAATTTCTATGCATTTCTAAAAGCTTCTGTAAATAGAACAAAGGAGACCACCTGAATGTGCCTTCCTCTGCCAATGAGAAGTAGGTGGAAACTTCCAGAAGCTGATCAATGACACATGAAAGGAGGTATATTGGCCTTCAAAAAAAAGAGATGACAACAAAATAACAGAATTAAAATTTATTTACACTATTCTACATAGTTGTTAAATGACAGAGTGAACAAGCACATGTTGCATACACAAAACACAAGAGAGAAAGTGGAATGTATCTCATTACATTCTATAATAAATTTACCTCAAATTACAAACTAATATGGGGAACCTAACCTGGTGTAAATTGAGGTTTATCTGTAATACAGAACAACAGTTAACCTCTAACAGTTCTGTTTGCTATATTATTATTGTATGATAACATCATATTACAATAAATATCTTTGTCAACAAATATTCATTTTAATGTTGTAAAAACAATTACAGGTATACCCTGCCTAATGCATACTTATTTAACATGTTTTCATTATAACATACAATCAATTTTACCACCCATCCCAGTTATAATGTACTGTGCCCTGGCTAACACATCAATGTCAATATCTAATAAGACACAGTAAAACTCAATTCTACAAAACATCAGGGACTATGTAGAGCGTTACAGACATTATTTGTTATATCTGAGAACGTGAAAACAATCATGCATACAAATGATTTTGTATAAGCAAATTTTTGTGTTAATATCATAGTTATTTCTCTTCATTTTCCCTTTTTGTCTATTTTTCATAATTAGTAACATGGAAAATAGATACTATGCAAATTTTTAAAATTTAGTAAAATAGCTTTTGTCTTTGAATATAAGGGGGAAAAATCAGCAATAAAAAGTCATTATATATTTGAATTTTAAAACAAAATTTCTTGACACTATTCTTTACTATTTCTTTGCATTTTTCTGCTTCTGCACTATTGCAAAACAATTACACTCAAAACCTAGCACAAGATTTCAGAAATTAGTTTATTTGATAAACGTTTTCAACCCACCTGATGATGACTCTGAAGGAGGGTTGAAAACATTTGTCAAATAAAGTAATTTCTGCACACTTGTGCTAGTTTTTGAGTGTAATATTCTTTACTTTTTGAAATTCCACCATCTTGTTTACAGTTCTGATTCAGTCATGCTATATAGAATTATGTTGTTTAAGGGCAATTTGAAATATAATTTCTGTTAATTTTTAGCATGAAACAAAGTGGGAGAAAAGTTGTGCATGGGCAACAATATAAAGTGATTTGATAGGTATCAAGCCATCATGTTTTAAACTGAAGAGTACTGATCTGAATCAAATAACTAGTGATTTAATATGAACGATAGCATTCATGATCCTGCCAACTATGAAGTGCACACAATTATTTGTTTATTGTGCCACTTTTGGCATTAATGGTACAAGGAACCACAATGAATTCCAAAGTGTATTTGTGAGACTTTGTAATAACTTCAAAAGGCTATTCAAAACAAAAACCATGGTAATTCAAGCATTACCTTGTCACATGACAATACATGCCCACATATCATGGCTTAACTTGAGAAATGCTTCATTATTTCAAGTACGGATTTATTTGTCATACAGTTATGATCTTGCTCTGAGCAACTACCACCTTTTCCAATACATGAAAAAACTAGCCGAGTAAACAGTGCTTCAAGAACAACAAGAAATTGAAAAGCCATTTCCCAATGTGATGTCTAAATTCAGGTGTCAAATACATGAAAAAATAATTTAGATGGGTAAATTTTTTTTCCATATTTTTCGCAATTTTTTTATATTAAATTTTAATCATAAATTACTTTTCGAATGAACCTCATATTTTCAATAGAATCATGCTTTTCATATACAGTATTTTAAAATACAAATTTAAACTGTGATATTGTGTCTATTCTCTTTTAACAGGTTGCAAGAACACAATTTGCACGGTTGCCGAGCAGCCCAAGAACAGCTACTATCTCCATCCAACATTGTGGATAGGATAGGATTTGCCTACCAGCATGCATCGTGGACAACAACTGATTGGAGCTGTGTGGTTTTCACCGATAAGAAAACCTTCCAAAGTAATAGTGATGGAATTGTGTGGGTCTGGAGACCTGTGGGACAACGTTTCAATGCTGCTTATGTCCATCCCAAAAGAACTAGTGGATGCTTTTCTGTAAGTAAGTGAATGTGGCCATTTGTTCAATTTCATACACCCAAATAGGACAAGGGAGGAAGATATATTCACGTGTTACTTGAAATTTAAGAAAAAGAATTATCCACTTGCCTAGCAGCTAAACCTGTCGCGCTTTAATGAGATATATATCCTATGTTACGAGATCTTTCGGATGGCTCTGTTTCATTTACTTTTGAAAGACATTGGTTCTGTTGATATAAGCATTATGTAACCGCCTGCATATTTACATGTGAGAGTTAGGCACTTCGATAGAAACCCAAAAGTCCAACATCGCTGAACCTGACTCACTTACTCCATGCCATATAAATATTTTGGGTTATATATTACATTATTACAAACACGCATTATAGCTGTTATATGCTTTATCATCCTATGATATTAACTTCAAGTAGGAGTAGAACCTATTTATTCGTGAGGACAAAACACACAACGCTAGAACGACAGAGGGCTAAAGCTAACTCGGTTATCCCGATATAACGATATAATGATTACATTGATTCACATTCGTGGAAGCACTATACATTAAAGGTAAATGGAGTCAAATTTATCCCTATGCCTCGGTTTCTCACAAGGGCCAACTGATAACAGTACCATCACAGCCGGAACAAGGATCGGGTCGGGCTTAGGGTCGGAAAAGTTTGACCCATTCCAGCTGTAGGTTAACATATCTTGAATCCCACTAGGCGTGTGTTTAAACACGTTGCCTATTTACGCACAGCCAGTCATGTGAATGAACGAGGAAGCGCGTCCTTATCCAAAGAAACCGAGATTACTAGATGACCCTTATTAGTTGATTTTCCACAAATCATGCATTAAACAGTATCCACCGCACCAGCCAGCCAATGCGACCCCTCCGAACAGTACTGGGAGAATGGTTGGAACAATACCTGCCAATTAACGGAGATCGCGGGCGTGAGCTTGTGCTTATTGGCAGTTCAGATGCGGCATAGGCATTATCTCGAATCATCATTGGCGTTCAAACAACTAACAGAGAAAAGCATTTTCCGATGCTTAACGACAACTGTAAAATGTGTATACAAGTGCAGGCGCAATCAGAAGCATGTAGCTGCGCTTCTGATTGTGCCCGCATAATGCAACGTGACGCATAGCGTGTCTAAACGCTGCTGACCACTTGTATACATTCTGATGAATGAACTTCACGGTTCACTGATGTAACGGAAATTGGTCAGATGAACCTTAAACGTTATTCACAAAATTAATGGGAAATTAATGGCCTTTAACCAAAAATCTTTTCTGGGATTTGTTGTTCCATTTGACCCCCCTCTATCACCCTCCAACGTTTGCGTACTTCTATTGGGGACACCCAGTGAATTAATATATTAAGAATATTTTTCGCAGTTTGGTCATATTTTTCCAGGCACCAGAGGTTGAGAAACACTATGCAGACTGGACTACACACATATATTTGTAACATATAACATACCCCTTGTAACTATATATATATAATTTTTTCTGTAAATCCTGATATCCTATATATAATTTATATTTATTTATTATCCTATATATAATCCTATATATAATTTTTTTCTGTAAATCCTGATCATTACTTACTTATCTCTGATTATTGTTTTCAGGTGTCTGGGGATGGATGTCCTCGTTTGGTCCGGGAGCTTTGGTGCGCATCGATGGAAACCTCACAGCCTCGCAGTATTTAGATATTTTACGGAACGCACTACTACCATCAGTGCAGAGCGTTTTCGGCACAGACGCCGTGCCCGTCGTTCACGATCGCTCTCCTGTCCACATGGCCAGGGTCGTTACGGAGTGGTTAGAGAGGGAAACCTCTTTGAACATTATTCCTTGGCCAGGGCGAGGTGCCGACATGAACCCCATTGAGAACCTGTGGGCAGATCTGGCTGCTTCAGCCACAACACCGATTCCTCGCACTCCTGACGAATTGTGGGAAACAATCAACGAGCGCTGGAATGCGCTTCGTCATTCCAATCTATGTGAGACATTAGTTAACAGCATGCCCAAACGTCTGTCTGACGTCATCAACAACGGTGGCATGTGGATTTCATACTGATTCCGCTTTCAATGTTGAAGCATTCCTCGGTGGATTTTTCTGGTTGCTTTCTACTAACCGTTTGACTTCATCTTCCGGCGTAGCTGTGGGTCATCCCGTTGATATTAAGTGGAGCTAACGTGCCTTTTTCTACGGAACATTTGTATATCCTGCTAACTGTTCTTCTATTCATGTTCAGCATTTTAGCAGTTTCATTTCCCGAATAAACTTTTTCTTTATGGTGGATCGATGAATAAATTTATGTTAAAAAACTTTATTGCCAACTTGTTTCTATGTTATTATTTATACATTGTTAAAATTACACATTACAAACTATTCGTTTGAGATTTACATATATAATTCGATAGTTGTATTTGGGTGGGGATATTATATGCAGCTGTCTGCAACGATAATCGAATATAGCAAATTCGAAATCCGTTTATATACAAAGGGAACATAGTGAATATACGTAGGAATATATTCATAATCGTTGCGTTGAACGTTATAGGTTGAAAGAAAAGTCATCGTTCAGTTTCTTCTTGTTGTATCCCAAAAACTAACAGATATTATTACGCACGTAACGCGCCCCTCCCTCGTCAGGGCTATGCAGGAAGGGAGGTCATTCATATATAACACATACTCACTCAATATAAGTTTATTTTACATGTTTGCTTCAAGAACTTCATCAACAATTTAATAACCTGTCTTTATTGGGATTTCCTGCACGAGTTCGTTAAGCAGCCAGAAGGCAGCATTGCGGGCTGCTTAGCATCAGTATATTTCATCCTACATTTTTTGCGGATCTGTCTTTACGAATCCATTGGAAATTGTAGGACGTATAGAAGAGACACTTAGCAATAGCTAGGGACGGGTTCGGCCCACTTAACCAATACAGATATGAATCGGGCGACCTGTTAACTATTCAAATGCTCCGGGTGGCACTAGCAAACCGTTGTAATTAATTAAAAACACAAATATCAAGTTTTGTAATGGTCAATACGGGTAAAATTTCGACATAATAAAATGTTTAAAATGATTATTGATTGAATGATATAAATATTATTGATTAATAATAATCAGATTTTTTAATCTTTGAAATCCTCCAACGTATTGAACGCTAGACAACAATATTGGAGACTCCCTTATTCGAAAGGAAAAATTATGAATGTTTGTCAAACTGACACTTAAGTAGCAGGGACATAATTGTGTGTGTGTTTGAATTTCGCGAGAAATGATCATCTTTCCAATTATTACAGTTATAAATTATCATATTTCTTTTTTATACAAAATAACTAAAACATTTGTAATGATATACTTGTATTTAAACTGTTTTCAAATATTACTTTCTTAATAATTACGTTTGGTTTCAAACCATCTGTTACCTTATTATAAAAAAGTAATGCTGCGAGTGATAATACTTTAGAGCGATCAGTCTTGCCAATTTACCTCCCATGCTTTGCGTAACCCACCTCCCCTACATTGAATGCGTGTGGGACACGTCTAACGCACTCAATGTAGGCAGCATGGTATGTGGATTGGAAACTGTAGCCGATCATGATTTCCGGTTTCCAGCGTCTAGTTGAAAGTGACAAACATTTTGGCCAGAGCTGTACATTCAAATATGCAAATATAAAGAAGAGAAAGACTAATGTAAGTTAAAGTATGATTATGACATGCAAGACAATATTTTTCTTGGAATAAATAAACAAGCAAACAAAAAAGAACAAGGGGCTCGCAAATTAGAGACAAATTTAACAAAGGACTTGCATGAGCCCCTACAAGCCCTCTAAAGCTCACCACTGCCTAAGCCTGGGTGAAGTTCTTATACTGAAGCTAAGTACTATTGTCCAATCAGACACTCATTCTTATTAAAAATGATGGAAAGGCTGGTGGATAGATTTGTTAGATATGAGGCTTTAATAAAGTCTTCTTTACATCTCAGTTAATTTTCTGATCAATCTGGCATATTGAATGAAAATGTTTTCTGTGAGATTATATTGCTCATTGAGAGAGCAACTGAATATAAGGAAATTGTCTTAGGAGCATTCCAAGGAGAATTTGACTCTTTTTCTTTTGAGCAAATTAGCCTTAAACTCTGTTCAACAATAATTCATTGGATTGGTTCCATGCTGAAGCATAGAGTTGTTTATAGTATACTCTATGAGGATAACATTAAGATATTCACAGACAGATGTTGTCCACAGGAGGAATACTTTCTCCTCCTCTTTGGTGCCTTGTGGTGAATGATCTTTTAATTACACTCAATGGGAAAGGTTTCTTTACTGTTGATTATGCCGATGACATAGTCATTATTCTGGTAAGAAAGTTTCCCAGGACTGTAACTGAGGTGTTTCAGACAGCTCTCTGGGAAAGGTTTCTTCATTGTTGGCTATGCCAATAACATAGTCATTATTGTGGTGGGAAAGTTTCCCAGGACTGTATCTGAGGTGTTTCAGTCAGCTCTCAATACAGTTTCTAAATGATGTTATAAGATCGAATTAATGGCTACGAACAGGTTCGACTTGTTTGGATGACAGGATACAAAGAGATTGAGGGCAATGAAGTTGCTGATGGAATGGATAGTTGGCCAAGGAAGGAGCTTGTTCCTCTATTGGACATAATATCTGATGCATTTGGGTCAGGGACTAGTTGGTACTCAGCACCTTTCACATTGGAAATCTATTCCTGGATTAAGGCAAGCAAAAGCTCTTATTTTAGATCCTTCTTTACAGAGAACTAACACTTGCATTACACAATAATCAAGATAGAATTGTTACAGAGATCCTTAAAGGGCAGCTTCATCTTAAAAGATATCTTCGCTTAATTGGGATTGCTGATACAATCCCAATTGTAGAAGATATCAGGAAGGAGATGAAACTCCTCTTCATATTTTGTGTGAATGTATGGCCTGGACAAAGATATGATGTAAAAAGATCTTCTGGTTGCATTTTCCTGCACTGGAAGATCTTTTTACAGCCCTGTTGAAGATAATACTGTCTTTCATTAGTAAGATGGGACTTCTTATGGCATTATCCTGTTAGGGGTGCACAATAACTCATTGATTGGTTGCTGTTCTAAGATTATTTTAAACCCCTCATTTCCTACAATCTACAAATCATTACTTTCTAACTGCTTTCTAATTAATACTCAAGTAATAAATAAACAGCACTTTCTGCAGTTATACGCTTAAACAATTTAATCAATTCTTATACAATACTAAGGCTTTCAGCATACATATGCCATCCTCAGGTATTTTTTATCTCTTCTACATTTGAATTAAGAAAACGAACATTTATAAGATCATTGCTATGGTCTTATAAATGACTGGTACTGCCTGTTGTATATAATATAGCTCTTTCTTCAGATCTTCTTCTCTAGTACAGTAGGTTAATGCCTTCTTATAAAAACTTCTAAATGAGGCTTTTTTATATGATTACCGTTCTGTACATCTATTTGTAAGTCTAGGAAATGTATGCTTGATTTACTTCTTTGTTCACTCTTCAGTTTCAGACCATAATGCTTTAACGTTAAAGCCTCTTTTATTTCTTCTGTGTCATGGCCATCTTTCCATATTATCATTATATCATCAATATATCGTAAATATAACACCATACCTGGCTGCAATTTGTATAACACTTGTTCTTCCACACTCCTTAGCAATATCTCTGCTAACACCCCGCCATGGGGCTCCCTATTGGCACCCCTACCGTCTGCTTAAATATTCTACCATTAAACATAAAATGAGAGCTATAGCAGATTAGGTGCGCAACTTCCCTGAGAATTGCTGCATCCACATTCTCTTGACGGACGTTCTCTAATAAAAACCTATAAAAATGTATACAGACCGGTTCTAATTGCAACAACGGGTAAAGTGCTTCAAAATCATATGTTGTTGGAATATTATCATCTTCAATGTTTAGGCTCTTAATTCTTTGCATAATCTGTGGTGATTCGTGATGATCTATCTGTTTCACCTAGTATTTCACTACACTAATCTGCAATCACTTTCTCAAGTCCTTAAGTTGATGCCTTTCTCTTTTCCACTATCAGTCAATATTTCACTGGTGTCTTATGCACCTTTATATATGCGAACAGCCTAGGGCATGTAGGTGCCTCGTTTATTTATTTTCCAAATGCTCAGGAAGTGCTTATTCTTCACTAATCTACTTACGCTAGCCTCCAGTTTCTTGGTCGAATCATAATCTAATTCTATAGCTTTTGTCTCTCTTATGTACTCATAGAGGAACTAATCGTATCTCTTCTTTTCTAACAATACCATCTTTCGTGTCTTATCATTCCTAGTGATCGTATAGTTGTTCTCTTTCAACCACTCTTTAGTCCTTTTAATACTATTCTTTTCTTGCCTTTCTTTCAATCTATTTTCCTTGTTCTTTTTATTGTGTCTTTGTCTAATAAATTCCCATCTGAGCTGTTCTTTTATTAGGTCATCTTGCTCTTTTATGATTTGCTCCATCACTGGTATGTCTTCTACAATCGACGGGTTGTTCATTACAGCATATGCTAAACCTTCTCTAGCACTTTCTTAACCATTGCTGGTACTTGTATATCGTCTAGCACTGTAACCACATCGTCTAGGTTTGTTCTTCTTCCTAAACGGCAATTGTTTTCTCAGAATCCATTTGAATTTCTTTATGTGTTTATCTCTTAGGAATTTCTTCTTTGCTTTCATTTCCACTTTCAGCACGTTAATGAAGTCATATTCTCCAGCTTGCTCGCATTTATTTATAAAATCTTCCAGCTGCTTTTTTCTTTTATAAAAAGTTCTCTTTGAATCTACTATTGCTACTTTCAGACAGACCATTTTCGTCCTATTTAATACTTTACAACCATAGCAATGATCTTATAAATGTTTGTTTTCTTAATTTGAATGTAGAAGAGATAAAAAATACCTGAGGATGGCGTATGTATGCCGAAAGCATTAGTATTGTATAAGAATTGATTAAATTGTTTAAGCTTATACTGCAGAAAGTGCTGTTTATTTATTACTTAACTACAAATCATATTTTAAAATTCTATTTGTATACTATGTGAAAAATCTTAAAATTATTCAGCAAAAATTATTTTGTAAATTTGCATTATATTGTATTGGCAGTATGTTACAATATGATGGGATTTCCAGCATCTGCTAAAAGTTTAATCAAATATTTGAAGACTTGAATAAGAGGTTATTTCAACTTTTAGGTTTTTGAAAAATATCAATTTACTTTAAAACTAATACTAGATTTTTAGAATTCAAGATGAAAATCAAAAGGGGCATTGACTAATTCATTTTTTGGAATGTCATCAAAGCTAGAAGAGAGAGAGACTACAATAACAAAAACAACAAAAACTTCATAGTGCTAATATTTGTTAATAATTAATGTAAAAGAATTGTAAAATAATAAACAGAGTAATCAGAAATGTCAGATTTGTTGTTAAAATTTTCAAATTTTAAATTCAGAATTTTTTTTGTAAAAAATGTTAAATTCTAGAAAATTCCAGATTCTGAAGTAGCAGATTTTAAAAAGTAAAATATAATTAATTCTAAATTCAAAAAAATATTGTGTGCAAGATTATTTGGTTTATTTATTGAATATTTAATCTTTGTTTTTTGATTTGTTATATATAGTATAATTACATAAAAACTTTTATAAATAAACTAAGTCCTGGTTCAGATAATACAAATAAACACAACATCAAGCATATTTCTCCAACCAAAAAGTTCTTAATAAAGTACTTGGGTAAATACTTGAAAGTACTTTATTAAAAGATTTTGGTTCAAAAATAAGCTTGTTATTCTGTTTTTAAAAACTTAATTATTGGTTTTCAATCTTTAGAAAACAAGATCAAATATTATTATACTTGATCTTTTAATCTAAAAGTAAATGATTATTATATTTCTGGAATGAACAAACTTAGACAATCATTTATTGAAATTAAACTTGATATAATAAACTTTTTAGACCTAAATTTCAAGGGATCTATCAGTGTAGTTTTAATGTTAATTATTGAGAAATTTTAAATTAATATTATTGTTTGAAGAAACAACCTGCCAGATGGTCTCAGTGATTTAGCAGTTATGACATCAAGACGTAACCTGAAGATTCTGGTTCAATCCCAGGCTGAGGCAGATTTTTTCTTCAGATAAATTATTTAAAAATTACTATTCAATTATTAATTCATAGATGGCACTAACATTAGTCGAAATTATTAAAATTCTGTTATAATCAACAGTTGTTTAGGCAGATTTAGGATCTAAACTTGATATAATTTTATGATCATATTATGTTGCATTGAGTTTTATATCTAAATGCTTTATAAGGAAATTAAAGGGCCAAACTTTCCCAAATTTTAATTTACTAGATCAAGATATCTGTAAAAAAGAAGTACTGTAAGGATAAAATCTGAAGGAAATGTGGAACATGATTGTTCGAATTTGTCCAACTTCTCAAACTTCTTGAATTTTGGAGGGTCCAAAGATCACGAATGTGTTAATTGATTCAGATTAGGTTCGAATTAAAGGGTTAATTAAAAATTTTTTAAAATATCAATGGAAAATCAAATTTTTGAGTAATAAGACAGAATTTAAGATTTTAACCATTTTTTCTCGATTTAACCAAAAATAACAAAATTATTAAACTTTAAATTTCGTCTTGGCTGCCAGGGTGTTGGAGCGGAAAAGATCTGGCTGGCCAACAGCCACAGTGGACTCAAATAGCATTCCTTCAACTTCTGGTTAATAGGCTGAGTATAGACTTTACGGATAAGTTTACAATAAACTATGTAGAGACACCATTTATTGACATATTTCATTTATTATAGGAATCAATTAACTGATCAAGATCATATCAAATCATCATGATGATATAATGGTGATGCCACCCATAGCTATATCATTGTGACATCTGGCAATGCGATACTCAGAATTGAATTTAGATCCTCCAAGATGGTGACTTATATGTTTACTCTTTAATATAATTATTTTTAATGTGACTAGTACTACAAAATGTATGCTCCAACATACATGTTTTGATTTAAGTAAGGTTTTGAAATGATCCACTTATGTAAATCAGGGACTGCCTGTACTTGAAAATATATTTTATGAATACATATCATAGAGAATAATTATGTTTAAAAAAATAAACCATTTTAATGAAATAAATATTTTTTAGTTTCATTAGTTCCTAGTTAAAATTAATTAACAGTACTAAAATATTTAAAAATACTTACTTTACGTAATAGACACCCAAATCTGGTGATTCAATTCTCTCCCAACCAGTGGGTAAACCTTCCTTTTCAAAAGGATGACTCCAATGTGTTGTCTTTGTATTATGATCAATATAATATTTACGACCTCTCATAGTATAATCAACAGACCATCCAGGTGGAAGTGGAAGCTCCTCTTCTTGTGTAAATTGCTGCCTATGACTACCTTCTTCTTGAACAGGTGGATTATTAGTATTTAGTGTTGTATGTGCTGCAGGGTTTAAAATGGGAACTGGAGAAGTAGGTGTTGCTGTAGTTAAAGGATGTTGTATGCTTTGACTGCTAGCTACTGACTGTTGCACATATGAGGTTGCAATTAATGCTGTAGAATATGCTGCAGTAGTTTGATAAACAGGAGCATACTGTTGAATACTTGGTGTACTGCTTACTAAGCCTAAAATATATTTGTATAAAAATAGTAGATTTTTTAATAACCAATAGTTTCAGAACTTTTTTAAAAAATTATTATTAATAAAATTAGTTTTTAAAGTGTTTCATAAAACTTTTTCTGAAGAAAACTGAATAAGAAATTTAACATTTTCATAATGGGTGGATCCACAAGATGCAGTTTTTGGATGCAAACACAGTAGTTGCTGTGCTTGCATCCAAAAATTATTAACTTTAATCATTAAGTATTAATCAAATTTTTGGTAAAAATAATTTTCTCTCTATTATTACATTGGTAATGATTTTCTACATTTGTAATAAAGATGAATTTGCAAAGAATTCTCTAAAAATAACAAATACATGATCATGCCAAATGGATTTGATTTTATCACTTCATAAGCTCCACATAATAATTTGTTATATGATATTCTATACTATATAAACACAAGCTTAAATCATATATTTTCTCGAGTATAGTTTTGTTTTTAATATAAACCTCTACTTTATTGAAATAATTGAGCTATGTTGTTCTTGATGTTAATTAATTTATTAAAAAATTCTTAGTTTCATTATATTTATGAAAAAAAATCTCACATTTTTCAAAATAATTATTTAATTTACACTCTATATTAATAAGTCTTTTAAATATAACAAAAATAGAGCTTTCTAAAAATCAAGATATTGAATCACTTGATTTTGTTTACATTCAATCACTTCTCGAATTATTTGACTAATTGCTTATTTTAATCAGTTTAGACAAAGTCAAAACTGATTAAAGTTTTAATCAGTTTTGACAAAGATTAATAAGAATGAAATAATTTTAAATTATTTAATCAGTTTAGACAAAGATTTATTGTAATTATGATCTTATGATCATAATTACAATAAATTTTTGTAATATAGCAATTTCATGAAGTTTTTGAATACAAACAATATAAAATTATTTTGATAAAAAAATTTTTAAAACTGTTTTTTTAATAGCTACTATACATAAAATAATTTCTATAATCAATGCATATCAGACATATTACACTAAATTTCTACTGATTATGATAAAATCCTATTTAAATATTTTCAAACTGATACAAGAAAGAATGTTGTTAACAATTTTGACAAGATTAATTATTAAAATATGGAAGAGGAGGAAAAATACTTACCGGTATAATAAATGTATTTAAGTATTTTATGACAAAAGAATTTAAATGATTAAAATTATAATTAGAAAGATAATTACATACCAGAAGCAACTGAAACATTAACATCAGGTACGGACTGTTGAAATGAAACTTGTTCTTGTGAGTATTGTTGTCTAATTTGTTCATGATACAATTGAACTTGATAATTATCATCTTGATCTCGGCAACTGAATGATTGATCCACAAGAGATACTGGAGATGAAATTGCTTTTCCTTCTGCTTGATGATCTGCTATAAAAAATATTCTCTATAGATAATTGTTTTTTGTTTTATATTTTTGTGTATTGTCTGATCACAATATATTATTAAGTAGCATTAAACTACATATAATTTATATTCTGTATACTCTAAAATGTAAGTTAAATATTGTATTATAGTTCACACTCATCACAATGTCCATGAGTAATCAGTTCCCCTTTATATAGAACACCCAAAGAGGAATGTACACATTATGGTTTGGCAAAAATTTTCCAATATAAAAGTAAAATTTACCAATAATATAAGTCTTCATAAAAATATTATTCCATTAGCAAGTTGTATTATTGTAACAAACAAAATCAAAAAAAGACAAAGATCATAGAATAAAAAACATTGAGTTTTAAATATTCAATGATAACTAGATCAGAACTATCGCAAACGTGAAATATTATGCTTTAGCTTCAAACATGGTATTTATGATATGATCACATCATGCAATATATTGTTAATTTTTAATTGTGATTTAATTGAATAAAAATGACTTTTTAAAGAGTTCAAATAAACTATTTCAAAAATAATGTAAAATTCAATATAATTTAACAAAATTTTTCATAAATTATTGAATGCTTAACTCATTTAGCATAGTATTATAAAATATCAAAATTTCTTGATGAAAATGCCTAGCTTGTTTGAATAAGTATTAAGGTGTCAGGTTCATATCATAACTAGCATCTGAAAATATTTATTTTAAATCTAATATATGTACATTATGAGTAAGCTTAGAAGAATAATGCTATTTGAGCATTATTATTGGATTACAATTTCATGTCATTTGGTAATTGAAGACTTTCATTGGGTTATAATAGTCACATGATTACTGCTTTTGAAATTAACATCTTGAGTGCTTTGATGTCTATACACTTCAAGGCTGCAGAAAAAAAATGATAAAAAACAATAAAAAAAATGAATTAAAAAATTTAATCCTGATTTTATTAATCCAGCTTTTGCAAATTGCTTTTTTTTTGTGTGTAATTAGTGAAAATATGCCCTTTTGATGGTGGATCCTATATTTTTTCAAATTACATGTAAACAATTTGTATTTGAACAGCTCAACAAAATTTGATTTTGTTTTATCCCATCCTGTCAATTTTATAGTCTAACCTACCAAACCCATTCCAATTATGCGATTCAATAAATGATATTTTGGAAATTTTTGGAAAAAAAAAAAAAATTCGAATTTTTCTTAAAGCTATAAAATTCTGAAAATTAAAAAATATTGTAGATAATAAGAAAATAATGGTTGCAATATATTTTAGTTTATTTTAATAGAATTAATCAGTTGGACACAAGACTGTCTCAGGGGGTATTCCTTGATATTCAAGGACTAACAAAGGAGCTAAAGCACTAGACAGAAAAAATTCTTATTACACAAAAGAAACATTTTCAACTACTATCAACTGGTCTACATTAGTTAATGTTGAACATTTGCTGATGTAGACCAGTTGATAGTGGTCAAAAACATTTCTTTTGTGTAATAAAAGAATTTTTTCTGCCTAGTGCTTTAGTTCCTTTGTTACTGTTAAAAGTAGCAGAATGTCTTCAACCTTAGTATTCAAGGGCTTTTCGATTTGACTTCTTTCAAACAAATCAGCCTTGCAGCAAACAGACATGGAATCTGTTTAACATTTGTTGGACTGGTTCCATGCTGAAGTGAAGAGTTGTTTATAGTACATTCTGAGGAGAAAATTAAGATATTCACAGAGAGAGAGGTCGTCCACAGAGGAAGTTTTTTCTTCCCTTCATTGATGTTTTGTTATAAACAATCTTAATTATACTCAATGGGAAGACACACACTGTTAACTATGCCAATGACATAGTCATCATTGTGGTTGGAAAGTAAAACTGGAAACTTAAATGAGATGCTGCAGACAGATTTCAATATAGTTTCTAAATGGTGTGATAATGTTGGATTAACTGTTAATCCAGCAAAGATTGTAATTTGTCTTACTATTTTGATTAAGACATGGGGATTTAAACCAGGGTTGCTATACTGGATATAAATCATGGTTATGAGATTCATTATCATCTATGTTGCCATTATTTGGTAACAAACAGTTTTGTTAAAAACTTGCAGATCTGAATTTGAAAAGATTCAAAGGTTGACCTGTCTGGGTATCAAAAGAGCTATGAGGACTGTTCCTATTGCTGTTCTTGAAGTCCTCTTAAGCATTCCTCCTTTGAATTTGTGTGTTAAGGCTAGTGAGTGCCCAGGAGGGTTATAGGCTACATTATTGTGGGAGAAGGATTTCTTGGACCCACAAAACTGGAGCATTCATCTTTTGAATAGGACAAATCACAAAGTCATATTCTTGAGATGGTTAAAGGTTACATGATATCCAGATTTAGCTTCTTTGAACTGGATTCCTCCACACTGTTATTTTTCCAGTGTACAGTTGTGAGGATCTGGAGAAAAGGGGCAGAAGAAGAATTGAATAAAAAAAAATAGAGAAAAGAAATGAAATCCCATTACTACCTACCTGATTTAGAAGCACGTCTAAGGTGGTCAGCGCCATGTCAAAAAGTGACCGTTAAAGCAATGGCGCGCATGCGCCGGATTGAAGAACGTAAAAAAATTTATAATCATTAAACAGAATTAACATCATTTATAAGCTATTAATATTCGTCTATATATACGTTAAATAAATAACAACGAAGATTGTTGATATCTTTTTATTTTTCACTTAAATGTAAAAGCAACATTATGTAAATTAGTCTCCGTATAAAAAGCGACCGACAGGAGGAGCGGGGTGTGGTCTTCTCCAATTGTTTGAAGGTGTGCGTCGTTGTTGTCTCATCATTATTCCCTGTCCTACGCCTGTGTCATCGTATAAAAAGCGACCGACAGGAGGAGCGGGGTGTGGTCTTCTCCAATTGTTTGAAGATGTGCGTCGTTGTTGTCTCATCATTATTCCCTTGTCCACGCCTGTGTTCGTCTATGTTCTTCGTCACCATTAGATTAACAAAGTCCTGGATCGAACTAACATCATTTGTGTTGTGGACTAACCATTGGATTATCCATCTTTGTGTATTCGACGAGGACAGGGAACCTATGAAAAGTAATCACCTTACAAAACGTTACTAACATCATTTGTGTTGTGGACTAACCATTGGATTATCCATCTTTGTGTATTCGACGAGGACAGGGAACCTCTGAAAAGTAATCACCTTACAAAACGTTTATCATTCATTGGGAAGACAAATATTAACGACGAATTTTACGAAAACTAACATAGTGTTAGTATTATTTAATTGTAAAGTATATAATTTTCTGCTACTAATAAAAGTTAAGTTATTTAACAATGGAGCATTTTTTCTTTAACGTATCTTCATTGACCCATTGGCTGGAAACCCATGAAGTTATAATCAAGATCAGCGCCAAATCAAGAGCGGACGGGGCGCTGTGCCCGAATCCTTACACAGTATGAGGAAGTAGATTTAGATACAGTATCAGGACCCTGTCCTAACAAGTTCGACCCCGTCCCCTGCCCCGATGTCTCGAGCGGATCTAAAGCAGTATCAAGGTAGACTGGTCTGGTTATACAGACAGTTCCAAAACTTACTAGTGTAGTGGCAGAGGTTTACTATGAGGGAACAAGAATGTCATATTCTTATTCCCTCAGACAGTTTATCATGGTCTTTCAGGCAGAAAATACTATTTATACAAGTGTTAAAATCAGTCTTGATGGGAGATATGTTAATAAACATATTTATACTCTATTAGATAGTCAAGCTGCATTAAAAACACTTGAGAAATCCCACCTTACTTCAATTGTATGGGAATGGCATCCATCATCTCATTGTGGAACTGATTACCAGGAACAGGATTCAACTTTTTGGGTGCCAGGGCACAAAAACGATTGAGAACAATGAGGTTGCAAATGGATTGTCTAAGGAAAAGCCTTCTCATCCCTTTATTGGACCAAAGCCTGTCCTGGACATCAGATCTGATGCATTTGGGCAGGTTGTCAGGGATTGATTGGCAGCTCAGCAGCTCTTCCATTGGAAGTTTATTCATGGACTAAGGCAAGCAAAGGCTCTTGTTTTAAAGTCATTCTTTATAGAGAACTAAAGTTGCTTGCATTGCATAAAAATCAAGCTAGGATTGTTACAGGGCTCTTTAAAGGCATCTTTATTTAACTAGGTTTACTGAAACTGTGAAGAGTTTCAGTAATCTCAATTAGATGATGATGCCTGTGTGTGAATGCGTGGCTCTTTCAGAGCTAAGGTATGATCTTCTAGGGTTGCATTTTTCTGCACTGGAAGATCTTTTTACTGTCCTGTTGAAGAAGATAATATCTTTTGTGTGTAAGACCAGAATTTTTATGGGATGATCCTTTTAGGAGCGCAATAGAACACTAGTTGATCACAGTGTTAGGTCTGTTTAATTAAAACAGCCCTAATACTGATCATATCATTTTTGTGATGATTGTAAGAAAGGGACTTTAATTAAGCCCCTTTCTTGCAATCATCAATCATCATCATTATTATCAAGATTTTATTATATTTATAAAGTAGTAATGTTAATAAACAAATATCTTTTTAAATAATTTTTGGATTTATTAGTTATGTAAGTTTATTTGGTATAAAATATAAAAATAAATTTTGATCAATATTGAAGCCACTTACCTTCAATAAGTTTCTCGGAATTATTGTTTTCAGAACTTGTACTTGTCACATATGGATTGACATATATTCGTGACTGGTGAACTAAAGTTGGTAAATTCCTGTTATCATTATTTTGTAACTGTTGAAATCTTGGATAACTTTCAGGTGTAGAAGGTGTGTATAATCTATTAGACAATGGAACTTTTGTAACTTTAGAAGATGAAGATTGGGTTGAATCTCCAACAGTTCGTTGAGCTCCAATACTAGATGAAGATCCTGATTGGAGAGGTGATGATGATCTTAATAATGGTCCAATATTTTGATTTGATACCTGATTCAATGGTGATAATCTACTAGAATTCTGAGTTTGATTCTGAGATGCTTTTGCACATTTTTGTGCCAAACTTGTCGGTTGTACTGATTGAACATCACTAGTATTTCCTCCTTTACGTTGAAATGCTGGATTTTTTTTACGAGGCTGATGATTTATAGTTGTCCATACATTAACAACTTCAATATTAAAATAAAAAAAATCATTTTTGATATTACAAATTTTTACAAATTGAAAATTTTAAAGTATTTCAAAAGTATAACTAAGAGCTCTATCTTCTAGACCTCCAGTCTACAAACAGAAAAAATCCTGGATGCCAGCAAACCGGGATTGAAAGGTTTCCATTTTGCTAGCATCTAGCATTGAATGTTGTAGAATTGTCATTTGTAATTATTTAAAAATATTTTTAAACAATCTAATCAATATATGGAAAAAAAAAATTTTCATAATTGCATATCAGTAAAACTCTGAAAACAGCTGTTGAAAATTTTGGATTAAGTTTAAAAAAACCTTTTTAAATAGAAACCACAAAGTACCATGATATAAAGTATCAAAATTAAATTGTCCTGGAAATAAGGCATAAATCACAATCACAGTTAATTAATTAAAACATTAAGCTTTTAATTTAAACAGAGCTTTATTCTCTTTAAATATTTAAATCCAGTAATTTAAACTTAATAATGAAAAGCATAATTTTAAAAGGATAGAAATGCTTAAATATACTGTACTACATCTATCAACAAGGAAATTTTTTTTAAATTTTCAGTTTTCTGGACTACTAATATTAAAATTTTTGAACTCTCTTTTGAATGTGACTTAAAAGTTATTTCCATAAGAAATTTATAAATCAGTAGTGGGGTTGGGAATTTCTATTACAGGTAATCTTCAACTTATGACAGAATTTGATTGAGTCAGAGTAATTGGAACTCTAAAATGCCCAAAATTTATTGATTGCTTATAACTAATATTTATTATTATACTCCACTTTATTATTATAAACTTAACATAAAAATACAAGAACCAAACAAAAAAAAGATGCTTTCTGTATATCAGACCATTGCTCATGGATTCAAATATATGTCAATTGCATTAATCAATCACCATCATAAGTTGAAGACTCCCTGTATTCAAGTTATTGAACATATGTATAATACCATAAATCAAAAAGTATATATAAACAGAATTTATATATGGATGCTACATCATTTAGCAAGTATCATCATAAAAGCCTAAAGCATATAAAAACAACAGTTATAATCAAAGTTGATAGAAAAATCAGTAAAACTGATCAGCAATATCTGTTGTTTGAAAAATATAGTATCTTAGCATCATGGATTTACACACAATAATTATGCAGATGCAAAATCTTTTATGATGCAATTCTCAAAGTGTAAAGAATAACATCACAATATAAGTGGGATAGAATTTAATATATTTGGTATATTTTTAGCATTAAAACTTCATACATATATTCAATTTTTATAAGAACTGTTGATAATAATAGCACAACTGAATTATAAGCAAAATCAGGCTAAAAATTATTAAAAATTATATGCAATTGAATTCTGTACTTTTTATTGATATACTGTATTATAAAATTTTTCAAAAAACAAAGAAATATATAAGTAATATAAGGCTATATATTTCTTATTAAACTCACAAAAGGATAGCAACAAAATTTACAAAAACAGATTCTGGATAAAAATCAATATTGTGCAATTTGAACTGTATATATTTCATTAATTATTAATATTTATAAAGTTCTTTTAAAATATTACTATTAGAATATTTCATATATGTAAAATCACAGATTTTTTATTTTGTAGAATTATCAGATATTTTATTACTAAAATTGATAATGCCTATAAACACATTTAAATGATTAAATTAAATTTTTAACTTTTGTTTGAATTTCTTAGTAAAATGGAAATGTATATTTTATAAACAGAACCTGATTTTAGACCAAACTTATTTCGTCTGATAAAAAGTTAGTTATTCTATTCTTCTATTGTACTTCTGCTTATTTAATCATAGATTAATTAAGTAAATAAAATGCAAACAACAGATTTATTTATTCTCTGTAATGTTTTCAATTGAATTAATGTTCATCACTAGCCAATTTTATTTAATAATCTATAATATACAAAAATTAAATTTATGATATGTTTAGTATCTAAGACAATTGAAATGTATTGTAATATTTATATATCTATAGTTTTAAAGGTAAAAACTCTAAACCCTTAATATATGTAATGTATTTAAACAATATATTTAAATATATAACTTAACTTGAAAAGTTCTTTATTCATAAAACATTAATGAACCAATTAAAACTGTGTGTTGCAAAGATTGAATACCTTATCATACTATCACCATACTACTATTCTTCATGCAATGGTGATAGCAAACAAGAAAGGTAAAAATCATATTCACAAAAAAGCAGATGATCTATCGATCCTTCTGCTTGTAACTAGGCATGAAATACCTTTTGTAAGGCATAAAAGGTTTTAAGTTATTAAAAACAGATTAGGACATTTTAAAAAATGCTATAATAGTTAATGTTAGCTATAAAAATAAACAACGACAACTTTATATGAAATACAGCAGACATTCGATTAATTGGCTTCTATGGAACCAGGCATTAGGCTCTTTTTTTCCCTCTCTCTCTGTTTAACCTGATGAAAATTTATGATAAATGTTTTGTCATTGGAGTGGAACAAAAAATACTAAAAAGCAATTAAATTAAATGAGTTACAATCCTGAGTTACACAGTGACGCTATTACGCATTGGTATTTTTGCATTTACTGGGTGAAAATCTGTGCCTTTGATGATGGATCCTGAATTTTTTGATTGCTGAAATTTGTTTTTAAATTCCATCTTAAAGTTAGAAAATGTAAATGGATTGTATTTGTAGAATTTGGATTATTTTTTATCAAATTTAATTGATTCTGCTTTCTATTCCATTATAATTAAGTAATCTTATTTTGATTTTTGAGTGAGATAAATTTATTTTTGAAATTTTATGTAAAACATGGTGTTTTAGTATGATCAGCTGTAAAATTTGTAAAACTAAAAAATTTTGCCGATAATACAAAAATTTTGGTTAATTCTGTTAAAATATAGAATATTTTTACTTATTTGGTCATTTATTGCTTTACTTTTACAGATAATTTTGTAAAATACGAGAAAATCCTAATGTAAACAACCCCAGGCAATAAAAAGGGGTATGGCACTTTTATTATTTTACGATGGCCAGTCGTTTCACGGGAAATTGCGGCCAAGCCTACTTTACCACACTGCTTATGGTATTGGGTGTAGAGTGTCAACAAAGTAGACCAATTAGAATAAATTAGAAAATGTTACAGCTGTTTATGTATGATTATGGATGATTTTCACGTGTGTTATGTTTTTTGTTATAAATTTGAAAATTTATAAAAGATTAATTATTTTATTGAAATGAAGAAAAAACATATCAATAAATATATTTTATTTAAAAAATGGCAATATTTTGCTGCAATTTTGCTTAAAAAAAATAAATTTAAATCAAAATCACAAATAAAGATTGTCAACTTTTATTTATGTAAATGTTTATTAAACATTTATATAAAACACACATTTTTTATTTAATTTCAAAACTATAAAAGATATATTGCATACATTTTTGGATTAACTGGCTAGTTGTTTATTAAGCCTAAGGTCTGGTCTCACAGAAGCCAGTTAATCGGGAGTCTGCTAAAGTTGCTATAAAGTTGTTGTTATTTATTTATTTTTACAGCTAACATTAACTATTATAGCATTTTTAAAAATGTCAAAATAGTTAATATAAACTGTAAAACTTCATTAAAAAATAAAAATTTCACAATTCCTATTTATAATTAGCATTATCTTCTCGTCAATTTATTGAAAATTATTACTTACTTGGAAGATTTGGTGGCGTTTCCTTTTTTACATATTTTCCAGCAACACCATCACTTAAATACTTTAAGTCCTTTTTTTTAGATAACATCAGAATATTTTATATCAGTTCATGTTCAGATTCAAACTAAAATAATCATGTCTCTTTTAATATATATATATAAAAAAATAACTAATATACAATAATTTACAATGCAATTAACAAATTAAGTTCTAATGAAATTAATCATGAATTAACCATTAATCATAGCATCACCACCAGTAAAATAATTAATAATATGATGAATAGTATTCAAATTTGAAATTACTATAAATCATATCAGTAAAATTAATTATAGCAATTATATGCAGAATCCAATTTTAAGCAAAACTAGTTTTACCTAATAAAAATTCTATTTATGCAATACAAATTATGACTGAAATTTTTTAATTCTAGTTTAAAATTAAAAGATTTTAATTTCAAAACTAAACTAAAATAATTAACATTCAAAACTAGTTTTATTAAAAAACTACTGTAGTTTTGAATGAACAATGTTTTAGGAGACTCAGATTTGTGATGTTTTTTATCTTAAAAATAGACTAAATACATAAAAAAAATTTACAGCTTAAACCATTATTATTTTCAAAATGTATATTTAGTTTCTGTCATTGTTGTTCAAAATGATCATTCATATAAATAACAAACATATCGGAGGCAAAAATACTGAATTGAAATTAATATGATTACCGTAATTAGTGGATAAAATAAAAATATAAAATTTTTGTGAGTAATCAAAAAGTACAGATTTTCATTATCTGATGAAATTTGTATATAGGTCTATTGTATACATGTAAATTATTTTACTATTTACAGATAATTCATGTCTTTTCTGGATTATACAGAAGCTTGATTAAATTAGGTAATGACAATTCCTTTTTGATAAATGAACAATGTTTTAAATAAATTTAAAGATTTTTTGTTATATAAAAATATTTATAGCAAAAACGGACAGAATTAAACATACTATAGTTTCAGTCAATAATAAGCACAATTAGTCAATTACTATTATTATTAATAATAGTAATTGAATATAAAATGACATTTTCTTACTGTTTACTAGACATTTATTCTTATACATTATTTTAATGTGTCAAATCTTTTTTAATAATATTCAAAAGCCCTTTAGTAAGTCAAAAGATTTTATTAAATAACATTTTCAGCTTAAGTGTATTGAAAACGTTACTGAATAAAATCTTTTGACTGCTAAAGGGCTTTTGAGTATTATTATTTTTAGTTTGTGTTTAGTGCAGTCTCATTGAACTTATATTATTAAATCTTTTTATTTTATATTTATTGAAATCAGTTATATTATAGCTATTTACTTACTTGCATGTCCTTTGTTTGTATACTGCAATGCTGCTATGAAGCATTTTAATATTTTTGCATTGTTATATCAATTTATCTTTCTGATCACTTATTTTAGAAATTTGCTGATGATACAACTTTTACTAAAAAAACAAAAAAATGTGTTAAAAATTGACTAATGCACATATATGTACTTCTTTCCAACTAATTTTGCCAAAATTAACTTATAAAACAAATATATAGTTATTTTGATATGAATTTATAGGCAGTAATTATAGAATTTATATAGTATATTTATTTTAAATTAATATTTATTAATTTTTTAAACTACTCTATTACTTGATGATAGCTAATAATAAAAATACAAAATAATTACTGCCAATGAAGTAAACAAGAAAAATTACAAGTTTGAACATTGTAATAAAAAGATGGAAACTTGTTTTCGAGTGTAATAAATGTTTTTCTGACATTACAGAACTTAAATGTGGAATATGAACTTTATAAACTAAATTTTTCAATAAGATATAAATGAATTTAAACTAATTTGAATGCATAATAAAGTAAATAAAATGTATGTTATTATTTTTAACAATAATTTATTTTTAATTAAATCAATTTTTTCAATCTGAAAAAATTAATAGTATAAACTAAATTTGAGAGACCATTTTTGAAAGATATTGAACTTTTAAAAATTTCAAATACTTATGACAGAATTCAATTCAAAGGTATTCCATTATAAGTCAAATATATATTTGCTCGTTGTTCATTATCATTATTTTTTTATAGCACAAAATACATCATTGTATTAAACTTAAAAAATACAAAGCCAAAGGACTTAACAAAATGGGCACTGTTAAATAGTAGATAATTGCTCATGGACTCATATGCAAAGTCAATTGCATTGACCAATCACAGGGTTTACCAATTATGGTCATACTTATTAGTAGTCATAAGTCAAAAATGATCTGTATTTATTTTGTAATAGGATCATTTTGGAATATTAACATTAGTTAATAAGAAATAATTTTCTAAAATTTGAACATTCTACATTTTGGTTATTGTATGATTTTGATGAAGAAACAAATAAACGGTGATTATATAAGATCATTTTGGATATAAATAATAAAAATAATACATAATTTTATATATAAACACATATTATATCTTTCTTACAAATTATATTTAATATTAATGTCTGAGAGTTCATTACCTTCCAATGATATAAATTCCTATTTCTAGCACTTAGATAGGATACTAATATGAAAAACTTTATTAATTGCAAATTACAGTTAGTATATAAAGACAAACATTTTCAGTCTGTACGAACTTTATCAGCTGTACATCATCAGTATCCTACTTAAGTGCTAGAAATCTAAAGAGTTGCTTT
Source organism: Olivierus martensii (assembly GCA_000484575.1). Taxonomy (NCBI): domain Eukaryota; kingdom Metazoa; phylum Arthropoda; class Arachnida; order Scorpiones; family Buthidae; genus Olivierus; species Olivierus martensii. Next base: position 12,705 of record AYEL01089103.1, on the reverse strand, counting down.
CCCTGAATAAAAATGAGGTTAGAATTGTTACAGGACACTGTCATCTTAGACGACATTTTTTGATTGGGCTTGCCGATAGCTGTGCAGATGAGATGAGACAAGGAGGAAACTCCTCTTCACATTTTGTGCGAATGTGTGGCTCTTTCATGGCTTAGGCGTGATCTCTTGGGGATATATTTTCCTGTTCCTGAGGATCTTGTTACTGTCCCATTGAGGAGAATACTGTCGTTTGTTTTACAAACAGGTCTTCTCCTGGGATGATCTGATTGGGGGATGCACAATAGATCATTGTTGGTCGTGGTGCTTGGGCTGGGTAGGCTCCTCCTTGTTCTACTAACTAACTAAGGGTTTCTTTCATTTTTTTCCTTGTTAACTAACTAAGTGCTAGAAATAGGAATTTGTATTATATTTGATTTTGAAGTGAAGCTTCACAATATTCTTCAGAAATTTTATAAATTGAATTATATATGACCTTTCAACTATAAATACTAAAATAAATAGATATTATTGATTAAAAATAATAATATTTCAGTTCCTGAAATTCCTTGATTCTCTCAATATTTGAACAAAAGAATAAATCAAACATATTAATTTGATTTAGGAACACAAAACATTTTAAATGTTTGTACCATACATCAGATTTCAATGAAAACAGCAGAATATAATAAATTAAACAGAACATATTTTAATTTCTGAATACTAAAATATAAAATTTAAATTAGTTTTTAAAATATGCGAGTTTTCTTTAAATATATAAAAAAGTTCCAGAAGTAACAGCAATTTTGAGCAGACCAAAATATATACTAAGTTTCTTTAAAACAAACTTTTATTGAGTAACGTTTTCGGTGTTTAGCTCACCATCGTCAGCTCTTACATTTACTAGCTTCTAACATACAGTTCGAATATCGAATTCTTTAACTTCGAATTCGAACCATGGACCTTCCAACACCATGGAAATACGCCTTGAGGCATTGCAGTGGTAGAAACCTTGATTTTAGAAGCGGTGTAACGTAATTACAGTATCTGAACAAGAGTTGGTGGACTCTTTATTACTTCATAGCGCACGTTGTAAAAATTTGCTTTAATATTATTTTATTTTATTTTATTCTAATTGTATTATTTCATTTAGTTATTTTCATATTATTAACATGTAGGGAAGTTATGTATATTAATCATATATATAGATTTGATGTTTTCTTTGAGTTCGTTGTAATCTAAATATTGTTTTAAATACCAGAATATTCGAATTCGAAGTTAAAGAATTCGATATTCGAACTGTATGTTAGAAGCTAGTAAATGTAAGAGCTGACGATGGTGAGCTAAACACCGAAAACGTTACTCAATAAAAGTTTGTTTTAAAGAAACTTAGTATATATTTTGGTCTGCTCAAAGGTGCTGTTACTTCTGGAACTTTTTTATATAAAGATACATCCTGTTAGAGCAGTAAAAAAGATAAATATTAATGTTTTCTTTAAAATTAAATTTTAAATATAATTCTATTTTTTTTAAATCAGAGCATTATCAAATTATTTTAACTTATTAGTTATTCATATTTAATGAAACTGATTAACAATATGACTGTCACATTAAAACTTCTTAGTATTTTAGATTTTAAAAGTATAATTGATTTATTTCAAAAAATTACTAAAAAGAAAATTTTTCAAATGAAGAACTAACAAAAAATTTATTTCCAAATATTACACACAGTATTTTAAAGAAAAACACTTTTATCCTAGAACTATATCTTCAGTTATACAACTTATATCCAGAAAATTGCAAGACTAATAGGGAGGAAAAAAACAGAATTATCTATGTATTCATATAATAGAGAATAAAATAATTCCCTTTTGTTATCTTTGTTCATAATTTTATATATTTATTCCTATTAAAATTAATGGAATCGATAATTTTATCAATACCTATATAACAATTTACATATACAATTGATTTGCAAGAATAGATAATCAAAAAGCCTCATGTTTTTGCTATAAACTAGACGAGTGCTATTAAAACCTATGATATACAAGAAAAACTGTTGTATGAATCATGCCAAAACAAATATTCTAGATATTTTTACTGTTTTAAAGTATGACACGTTATTTGATAACTTAAAATTACTTAAATATAAATATAATTAAGAAACGTAACAAAAATTCCTTAATATTATTTAGAATAAAGAACAACAGCCCACAAAAAAGAATTCAAATATATGCAAAGTACCAATAAAAAACAAGAGTTGAACAACTAGTTGCTACATTGACCTCATTCACAGGAAACTCAAGAATGTCCCTATAAACACAACCACAATATATCTCATAACAGGCCTACTATAAAACTAGAAATGGCAACAATTCTGATATCATCAAATGGAATGAATTGCATTTCTGGACAGCACCCTATTAAAGCTCAAGTACAGGAAAAATGGCAAATTTATAAAATTACAAAAAAAGCATGAACCTAGTAAACTGCCAAGACTGTCATTTGCTTCCTACAGTTCAGAAATTATTTCTTGATGATAAATTTAAAAGTTTATATTTTAATTAGTAATTTTTCAGTTTTAAAATTATTCTGAGAGATAAATTCAGTAAATATTTTGTAAAATATTCTCTCTCTCTTTAATTATTATTATTTGTACTTTTTATAATTTATATTAAAGATGATATAATCTTTATAAATGCTTTATAAAGTTTTTTTATATATTAGCTTTATCAATTTTTTTTTCTAAAGTGGAATGCTTATATTTACAAAAAGTCATTAATCATATGTTCATAATTTGAGGAACACTTGTTTATACTGTTAAATTATACAGATTCTTGCATTATCATAAGTGATAACTTTTTATCTTGATATCTGAATGAATATTAAATAATAACTTTCTAAATCTTAAAAGTCATTAATTCTATCTATACAGAAACTATCTGTCAAACAATATCCTAAGGAAGAAAGATAAGCAGTTATAATAGCAAAACTGTTTTAATTAAAACTTCTCTCATAAGAAACATTTCAGCTTGCAAGATGTCAGATCAGATTGTGATCTTGAACAAAGAATTTTTGAGAAGATTTTGAAGCCAATTTCTTATGAGTTGAAAATATTTACATTATTGCATTAGAATTGCATTATACAGATTGTCTTTTCTTGATTACTAGTTCTTATAAATATTTTAAAATCCAATATTTAATTTAAAAAATTTGATATGAAATAAAATCTTCAAATAAATGTTTGGAATATATATATATGATAATTTTTGGAATTGAAGATTTCAAAAACATTTATAATTCATAATTATTTACAAAATAATCTAATTATCATTTTCATTTTATAATTTTACAATATCAGATCTGATTATTATATTTTTCAATAAATTTAACTTTTAGTTTAATAAATACTATTAAATTGAAACTATTAAAAATAATCTAAGGAAACCTTATCTAGAATAGACATATAATTGGAATTTAAAGATAAGAATGTTTTTAAACATTTTTGAACACTAAACAATTTTATCAGCTGCAATTGCTACATGTGTATCTTTTGAAGATAAAATTTTTATATATACATTATATAAATAAATTACTATTAAAAATTTCAAATACTTATGACAGAATTCAATTCAAAGGTATTCCATTATAAGTCAATTATATATTTGCTCGTTGTTCATTATCATTATTTTTTTATAGCATAAAATACATCATTGTATTAAGCTTAAAAAATATTATTAAATATATAAATTACGGAAATTAAATATAATAATAATAAAACTTGACAAATTTTTTATTAAACTATTTTGTTTTAAATTTTAAATTAATTTAATATGAATTTAATATTTAGATAATTAATGTATGCAATATATACAGAATATGAATTAAATAACTTCTTAACAAATTTATATTGTTTTTTAAAAAATAGTGTTTTATTATATATATATGTTTTGTTTAATGTAAAAGCAGTACAGAGTTTTTGTTTAATATTAAAGTGACTCATTCATTCTGCTCCACAATAATAACAAATGTCAAACTGTTTTACAATATTTTATATATTTAATAAAACTAAACATCTGAAGATTGCATAGAACAAATTTAAATCTAAATAATTTATTGCATACATAAATTAAATTAAAAGCATTTGTGTTAGGTTAAGCCACCATATCATATGAGGGATATTCTATATCTGGCAATGGCAACTTATAGAGCCCATCATAGGCTGGCCAACACCCATATTGGGGTCAACCGGATGGTTGAAGGATGGGGTTCAGCGGCTGGGGGCCAAGCCTGGATCCCTCCTGAAAAACTGGGTGTGGGGATCTGGATCTCCAGAGTGGTAAGCCACAGTTTTATCTCATGGCCATCCGGCTGACAAATTAGAAACCCATTTGAAAAACTGAATTTGCTTAGAGCTATATTGGATATAGATTTTATATATAAAAAAATTGTTTCATATTATTATGAAGTTATTATTGATGATCTGTCAAGTTATAAATCAATTCAAAAATAACTAGTAATAATATTACTTTTAAATAAGAAGGATTGTTAATTAATAAAGATTTATTTATAAAATACATATGACATAAGGAAATACAGTGATACCTCGGTTCACAAACACAATCCACCTTGACCCTGTTCGTGATCCGAAAAGTTCGTAATCCGAATCAATTTCCCATTGCAATTAATGTAAATCCAAATAATACATTTTTTGTCCTCCCATTGCAATTAATGTAAATCCAAATAATGCGTTTTTTGTCCTATTGCAATTAATGTAAATCCAAATAATACGTTTTTTTATCCTAGAAAAATAATTTTATGCAATTAATGTAAATCCAAATAATACGTTTTTTGTCCTAGGAAAAAATTAATGTAAATCCAAATAATACGTTTTTTATCCTAGAAAAAATTTTTTTGATCCGAAAAGTTCGTAATCCGAATCAATTTTTCCCATTGCAATTAAACTCTTCCGATCTATCCGAATCAATTTTTCCTATTGCAATTAATGTAAATCTAAATAATACGTTTTGAATAATTTTTCCCAATTGCAATTAATGTAAATCCCCTAATACGTTTTTGTTCAATTTTTCCCATTGCAATTAATGTAAATCCAAATAATACGTTTTTTCCCAATTTTTCCCATTGCAATTAATGTAAATCCAAATAATGCGTTTTTTTGTCCTACAAAAAATTTCAACATGTTATGGCTTTATGTGTGGAAATAATACAGAAATTTTTTAACATGTTATGGCTTTATGTGTGGAAATAATACAGAAAGAATTAATGTAAATCCAAATAATACGTTTTTTGTCCTAGAAAAATTTTTAAACTCGTTATTTTATGTGTGGAAATAATACAGAAAGGAAATAAATATAACAGTAATATTAGAATAATACGTTTTTTATCCTAGAAAAAAAATTTTTAACATGTTATGGCTTATACGTTTTTGTCCTAGGAAAATTTTAACATGTTATGGCTTTGTGTGAATCCGAGTCAATTTTTCCCATTGCAATTAATGTAAATCCAAATAATACGTTTTTTCCCTAGAAAAAATTTTTAACATGTTATGGCTTTATGTGTGGAAATTATCCTAGAAAAAAATTTTAACATGTTATGGCTTTATGTGTGGAAATAATTCAAAAAGGAAATAAATATAACAGTAATATTAGAAGAAAGCATGTTTAATGAAAGGAAATAAATATAACAATAATATTAGAAGAAAGCATGTTTAACATCTCCTAGGAAAATTTTAACATGTTATGGCTTTATGTGTGGAAATAATACAGAGACGTTTTTTTATCCTAGAAAAAAAATTTAACATGTTATGGCTTTATGTGTGGAAATAAATATAACAGTAATATTAGAAGAAAGCTTGTTTAACACCACTTTCACTAACACTTTTAGTTTTTTTGGGAGCCATAATAACGGATAAATTTAATTAAATAAAGAAAAAACAAATATAACAGTAATATTAGAAGAAAGCATGTTTAACTTTTTTGGGAGTGGCATGTTTAACACCACCTTCACTAACACTTTTAACTTTTTTGGGAGCCGTGTTTAACACCACCTTCACTAACACTTTTAACTTTTTTGGGAGCCTTAAGGGGAATAAATTTAATTAAATAAAGAAAAAAATTAAAATATCAACACTTGTTGAAACTTTACTGTACCATGTGAGCTGGACAAACTGGATTGCTGCTGGGGGCGAGGCTGTACGCAAGGATTTGTTACCGCGAGTCACGTGCGCTCCATGCATTCCGTACGTGTGTGTTCGTGAATAACTGGATTGCTGCTGGGGGCGAGGCTGTGCGCAGGGTTTTGTGGGCCAACTGGATTGCTGCTGGGGGCGAGGCTGTACGCAGGGTTTTGTGCGCCGCAGTACGTGCTGCTCCATGCACTCCGTGCGTGTGTGTTCGTGAACCAAAGCATCGTTCATAAAGTGAAGCAAAATTTGTTCGCAAATGGTGTTCGTAGACCGATTTGTTAGTGAACTGAGACGTTCGTGATCTGAGGTATCACTGTATTTACAGTATAAAATAAACTAGAATAAAGCAAATTTATTATGGTTAACAGTTAAATCAGGTGAAATTCTTATAAACTTTTGTGCAATTCATATAATATATATTGTAAAGCTTCTATATTAACTAGGGCTCATGATACCAGTCAAAATTTTAACACTTATTTATTTGGTCAGTATTTTGTAAAATAAATGGTCAGTAAATATGGATATTTTGATCAGTATAAATAATTAAATGTCAGTATCAAATTACATTTGGTCAGTATAATTTACACTTTTGGTCAGTATAAATAATAAAATTGAAGTAATATTTTTTAGTTGGTATTTTTTATTGGTTAGTATCTTTGTGTGATCAGAACTTTTTTATTGTAAAATGAGAGAAAATATAAGTAGAAGAAAAAAAAAGGTTATTATATTAAAGAACAAAACATAAAAATGCAAAATAATATATTTTTATTACTTAAATGATCATCAAAAAATACTAATATTAATACATATTAAAGAAACATAATATTAAAGTAAAAAATGCTTAATTAATCAACTAAAAGAGCATGGGATGCTAATTTCATATTAAAGAAACATAATATTAAAGTAAAAAATGCTTAATTAATCAACTAAAAGAGCATGGGTTGCTAATTTCAGCCTTTCTCTTGAATATTTCTCACCTATAGGTACTTGTTTAGCTGCTGAGGTTTGACATATTTTAAGCATATAGCTAAACCTATTATATGCGGTATATTTTGTTCATATAAAATATAAGACCATAAACATATGAAATCAGAATTATATATAATGTCAACTTTTAATTAATTGAAATGAAAATTTGTACTTAATATCGATGAAGGATATATCGATCAAAGACAAATAGATTGGTCAATGTTCAAAGACAGGAAAAATAGTTCTAGCATATTTGGCTTGAATAAAGCATAAAATATTGAAAATGTAAACTAATATGAAACCAAAATTACATATTATGCCAAAATTTTATTAATTGAAATAAAAAGTTATACTTAATATCAATATTTATACTTAATATTGGTGAAGGATACTTCCATCTTACAAGATCTAGATCGTTCACCTTCGGACTTGGCCAGTAACAAAAACCTTTCTTTCTATTCCTTAGCTTGCCACCTGCCAGTAGAGGGTACTGGATGCTTGTCCCGGCTTTGCCAGAAGCTAAAAGATGTTTTAATAGGACCATGTAATGCATAGGACCGTGCATATATATTGAAACAATTAATACATAGAAGCAATACAGGCGGGGACTCGGCAAAGCCAGAACAAGCATCTAGTATCCTCTACTGACCAGGTGAATAAGCCAAGGAATAGAAAGAAAGGTTTTTGTTACTGGCCAAGACCGAAGGTGAACGACCTAGACATGAAGATATTGACGGATTGGTCTCAAAACTGGGTTTTTCTTTTGGACACGTATCCTCATTATATATACCAATTTTGGAGTCTATACTATGGATAGTTTGGGAGAAATCAAAAATCTTAAATTTATTCATGAGCCATGTAGACAGAGCTACAGGGGCTATGGGATTTTCAACGTTAAATTGAATCGTTAATAAGAGCTATGTCTTGTGATTGCATATGATTGATAACTAGAACTAATAATCTATTTGATAAAATTGTTAAAATTTAAATTCTGATGGTAAGTATAGAAGAAATTGAAATTTTTGTATGTGCTATGCAGGCAGAGCTACAGGGGCTATGGGATTCCAATGTTAAAATAAATTTTATCTAATAACTCGATTAATATTATATTAATATCTACCAAATATATATATATAAACTAGACTTTATAAGGCATCCTATGAATCTTTCAGATTTGAATTCCTAGCTACTGCTGCAGTGTTATTTCCATTATTGTCCATGGACAACTTGGAGAGGGTTAAGGCTTGTTTACAGTCAGACGTGGTAGAGACGATCGTCGAGGTTAGAAACAGTTCATCTGTTTATACTCCGATATCATCCATAACGTAGCATAACCGACGCAAAGCTGACAATCTAGAACTCGTTCTAGGTTTCAATGTTATGGTTATATGCTTGATCTGATACAAAATGGAGGAGTGTTCAAATTAAGAAGGTCCTTGGATCAAATAGTCATATTGAATTTTTTATTGAGGCTTTTAAAGATTACTCTTGTTTATATACTACTAACTATAAACAAACAAATTAGAACGCAGTGTGACAGACGTTCTTGACCAACTATTCTCAACCTGCGACCTGCTAAGCTTTTACGTGCGGTCCGGAACACACAGTCTTATTATTAAATATAAAAATATATATTATATAAAATATAACAGTAGCAGCCTTTACTGACAGTTAATGTTATATATACTGATATTTTATTATAAATACTGACCATCTATTTAAAATACTGACAAGTTATTATATTTACATATATTTTAATTTAAATACTGACCACTTATATTACATACTGATATTTTATTATAAATACTGACCATTTATTTAAAATACTGACCCAATAAATAGCAGCCAAATTTTAATATCAATATTTCAATATTTTTAATTTACAAAATCAGGATACTAGTATTCTAAAAACATTTTTCTTAATAAATTTTGATCACAATTAGTTTCAATGGTTTAAATCAAACTTTTACAATAATAAATACTGTATTCTGACAAACGATTTAAAAATTACAATCATTCTAAAAATATATATATAATGCATCCCAAATGTTCCAGAATAGTCAAATATCTTGAAAAATATATATTTCATGAAAAAATATTTTAGACAAAAGTTATTTGGCATATAATGACAGTATCTGTTTTATCATAGATAAAAGTTCATAGAATTAAAATATGCAATAAAAAATAAGGGATTCCCATTTAAAAAACTGAATTGACCTTTGGATTACCATCAATAATGCCATCTATGATGAAACATACCACCATCTTATGTCTCTTCTGAAACCAAATAATTTTTGTCTAAAAGCATTTTTTGTAGAATGCATATTTTTCGAGATATTTGACTGTTCCAGAACATTTTGGACAGACTGTATACATTAATTCTGTAAATTTTAATTATGTTTAAGCAGATCTGAATTTCATAATATTCAGCTTTCATCACATAAAAAATTCATATTGTATATAAAAATTCCTCAATTGCAAATTCAGTAATATTAATGATTTGTGGATAATGATATGTATTCACCTAGTATATATCTTGACTATAGTAGATTACCTCCTATAAATGCAAAAAACTTGTACAAAAAAAATTTTTTTTAAAATTATAATTTATCAATTTGGTTTATTGAAAATGATCATTATTATTGATGTATTCACATATTTTTGAGCAATATCTCACATAAATCATTATCTGATCTGAATTAAATTTGTACACATTACTAGCCAGGGTATCTGGCATTGCTCAGGAATTTCAGGTACATAATAAAGTTTATGACAACTCTTACACATCCCCTGTGAGTAAGGGGTTAGAATATTCCCACCATCTGACCCTGCGTGAAGTAAAAGGCTCTAAAGGGGTCACCTCGTACCATTTGGTGGTTGTCGCATCCGTCACTGGGGTCTCACTTGTGGGTCCCTACATGGAACTGGGACTGCTGGCGGTGCCCAAATCCGTCCCTAGGGTCTGCAATGGGACCCCATATGGACACCAGACCGCCTTGCGGGCATGCCTGTTCACACCATATTTCATATCAACCTTGTTTTTTAGAGGAAAAAGCTTTAGCTAGAACCTCCATATTACTCGTGTGAAAAAACTCTTACACATTATTCATTGACACCCTAGCCAGTAATAAAAAAAAATGTAATTTACTTTTAAGTAAATTTATAAGTAATGTTAATATGGATTAAGATCTCAAATCATATAGGGGATATTTTGCATTTTTTAGATCACACTATAGGTTGACCAACATCTGGTCTGTAAAGGATATAAATTTACATGTGAGTCAGTTGGAAGAACTGACTCACATGTAAATTTATATCCTTTACAGACCAGAGTTCAAATCCAAATCCTAACCCTGTAAATTTAGATAGAACTGACTCACATGTAAATTTATATCCTTTACAGACCAGAGTTCAAATCCAAATCCTGTAAATTTATATCCTTTACACGTAGTTGATAATGAACCATATAAAAGTATTATTTTGTCATGTAATCCATTAGAGCATTTGGAATCAATTGGTTTTTCTGTGTTCATTTTAACTTTGCTTTAATCAGCAAATTGTCACAATGATATCATCATGGCCATATGGTTGCATTGCAATGCTACCCATTGTTATATCATTGTGAAGTCACATAACAAATGGTGTTTTGTTGTATTGTTACATCACAATGTTATCATCCTGAATTTGAACATAACCCTGAAAGATTTAAATGAAGGTATTTTCATTGCCACATCAATATGTCTAACCTCCTATGATAATCTCAATCCAGAATAGCCTATGTTACTTGTGGAGTTGTGGGAAATCATTAGGCCTAGTTTGGTTCCAGCAGGTCAAATAATGCAGGAGCCTAAATAGAACATACAGACACAAATATTCTATTTTTTATATATATATGTAGATTGGGATCTTCTAGAGAACAAAACCTATTGAAAATGATTTAAGAACTATTGTCATAAGGTGTTGCATTATTTCAAAGCAATGCCTATCCTCATACTGCCCCTAACATTACTGAAATCCTCCATCAAACAAATTTCAAGATACTTAAGTATCTTTTATATGTAGTCCTTATGTTGAAGTATTTTGAGAAGACAACCATCAGTCTGCATTATAGTTTGCCATTTAAAAATATATTTTTTTAGAAGTTCGCAGATAATTGGAAAAGTATGTTGAAAAATAAGAGAATGATATAAAAAAATTACTGTGATATGCAATAAACTGTAATTGTATTATTTGCAAAAAATAAATTACAGATATTATTTCTCTCACTTTTGTATATGAAAATTTTTCTATATAATACACAATAAGTTTATTTATATCAGTACTATCAAACAAACATATTTAAAATGAAGTAGCTAGATTCATTAATAAAAATTAATGCATTAATTAAATGCATTCATTTTCTTTAAGATCTCTTAAAAAATAAGGAAAAGATTACTCAAGTAAATTTATCAATTCTGCAAATCTATTATAATTGAAATTACACCGAGAAGAAAACAAAAACGAAAAACTTACATTTAGTTTGAATTATTTTCCTGATTTATATTTTCAATGATATCACCTGGTATTCTTGTTATGAAATATATTATCAAATATTAAATAAATAAGAATAAAATAAAGAATAAACAAACAAAAACAAGACAATATTTCTTCTCACGCTTTGTTTTTATAAAAAGAAACATTAGTTTCCCTCTACTGGTGAAAATCATCAGTTCGGCTGCTGGCTACATAAAAATCTTGATAAAAAATTTAACTTTTTTAAAATCATCAATATTTCATTTTAATTAAATATATATTTTTTTACTATTACTAAAAACTTATTTTAATAAGAATAATGATAAATGAGGAGCTTTCTCGTCCAATCGAGCTCATATTTTCTTCTGACACCATTTTGTAATAATTTTATTTTCGATTTTCCGACAAGGGGGGAATTTCGGTTGATAGTTGCACCTGGAGGACTAACAAGTGAGTTTAATTCTAGAGTACATACTTCCAGAATTTTTTCGAGAGAGGTCCAGACCAAATTCGTTGACCAGAAGGCCGCTGTGCTTCCACCTGGAGAATCGGTTCCACCAAAGAATTTGGATTCCACACCTCCAGTTTTTTTTCAGGTGAGGTCTGGTCCCGATTCATTAAACCTATCCTCCACCTTTACGATTGATCCCACTACGGGTGTGGACGGTCCATAGTGGGCATTGGAATGCCCTATCGCTTAGTCCCTAACGGATTAAAAGCGGCGTTAAACGATATTTTGACTTCAAAATTTGCATTTCAAGCTTTAAATATTACACTCATGATATTATCACTTACAAGGAGAGGGCACGAGGGCCGGAAAACGGAATGAAATGAAATTTATTTCTGTAAGAGTTCTTGACTAGTACTAAAACACAGTAAAAGCCTAGAGGCCAATGGCTAGCCATTATGAAGAAAAATGACCTCGAAGAAAGGCGCGACGGAAGTATAGCAGTTCGTTATACTAATTAACGACGAGTTAGCGTGGTTAAGCGACTAACTTCCATGCGGTCGGCCCGAGTTCTATTCCTACTAGTTACATTTTT